>NW_019091508.1:482649-532415 GCF_001949145.1 Acanthaster planci | reverse complement strand
ACTAGTAAGCAGGAGGTCGCGGGTTCGAGTCCCACCCAAGTAAGCTTGTGAGGTTTTTTCGCAAGCTCTCGGACAAGCACTGAGCATACAGTGTTTATTAATATACGTTGGGTAAGGGCAAACCCGTTACATATAATTAACTAATGGCTGACTTTGCACAGTGATGAAAAGCAAGGCAATAGTGCACGAAGATGAAGGATTCGAGGTGAAATTCACTAGGTATCCCAAGAGAGGTCAGGGAGATTTGCTGAAGCAATGCACTGTGGTAAGTTTACCCATGGTGTCTACCAAGCATGAAGGCAACTTCGGGTTAGACAGAATGGCAACCAGCATGAATCTTATCCTTGTGAGGTCGTCAGGAGGCTTATAACAACAGGAGGTCAATAGTCATGAGCGCTACCAGTACTTGAATATTACGGCAATCAAAGTAGACAAGGGTCTACATGTACCCCTGCAGGTCACAGAGGAAGCAAAACGGTCCTGACTGATGGCGAACCAAGCAGGCTCTCTATTCTGAAGAAAATTATACTTAGTCAATGGTGATGCCTGTAGTAAACAGGGACAAAACCCAATGTGCATTCAAACTAAGTTACAAAAAGTCAAATGTTGAATTTTGTCCTCGAAATGATAAAGAATGTCATGCTCGGCCGTTTAATTTTTCAGCTGTGCATATTCAATGTCATAACCTGGTACTCCAGTTTTTTTTAGATTTTTTAATGGCAATTTGCAGAAGCCTTTGTCAGTTTGGTGTTTAAATGTCCTTTTTGAACGCTGCGACTTGCGAAAGTAATGATTCTGCAGTGGCAAGGAAACTGGAAATGCCTGCATTAATGCAGTATTTCAAGAAGATGAGTAGTCTTGCATGGTTAGGGAAAGAGCGACAGATGACAGTGCAATTGTGAGCCGCACTTTATGAAAATGGAATAGAAATGGAAGTACATGTAGCTGCGGGTAGCTGTGAAAACAAATGGAGGTAGTGGAGGGAAAAAAAACCAAATATCGGAAATGAAAAGTCCAACCTGTAGCATGCTAATTCTCTTCCCCCCGGCTTTGGCCAAGGGTGCTCTGACTGATCGGATGACAGACGCTGGCTTATCAGAAGAGGTGGCTGCCGCTGAGAAGGGCTTGGGGCTGATATTCTCCGAAACAGAACTGATACTTGGAGAGCGGCTGGACTGTTTTTTGGGGGGCGAGGTCATGGAAGGTAATAATACACATAAAGGCATGCATTTACATGTTCGTAATCTTCCACTCTGATATGTGAATGGACACATGAATACGAGTTGCTGAGAAATCATTGCTTTTAAGTCTGTTACCCTGCCTTATTACGAGCACAACCATGTGCAGGGTCTACTCGATACAGTGTTACAAAGAGTAACACTAACATGACAAACATGTACCTTAATTCTTGTCACTACTCAGGTGCTACAGTCGTGCATCTAGGTTACCACAGCTAAAGTGCACCAATTTCTACTTAATGATTTCTCCTCCCCCCTAAAAAAAAATCAATGCAAGCTTAATGGAAACAGAATAAACCAGTCCCTGTAATCAGTCTTGTCAAGTACTCCATTTTGCTTCAAGGAATACGGGCAATTCACAATAGTGCACCTCCAAAAGTTTGCAATGTGTTGATCAATCACAATGCCTGAAGTCTGCCAACCCAATGCGCCTTTGGAAAGGGTTAAGAGAGTTCATAAACTGTGATTGGCCAACAAGTTGCAAGCTCTTTTGGACTAAAGTTCCTTACATCAACAAATACGAGGGGTTGAGAAGGTAAGATAAAAAATAGTTCTGCTTCCTATTACATCGTATCTGAAGACAGGGTGGGTAGGTCAACAAATTTTTCTATTGTTGTTTTAATACTGAATCAGTGTGCAGCTAAGTGTTAAAGAGCACTACTAAGGAAAACATGTCTTCTCTGATTTTTATCTGATCAAATAATATGGAAGCATCCAAATTGAACGCAGTGTCATTTGTCTTCAGAGCTCAACTATAACAAGCTTAAAAGGGCTTTTTTCCTGTTCGTGCCAAGATGCAAATTCTAAATGTACACGTATATTGCATCATTTGGAGAAAACAGAGAAAACGAGGGCAACCCTCGCCCTGTGTTCACAGTGGATCAACTGTTGTGTATGCCAAACAACGGCTACATGCATTGCTTATTGTTTAAACTACAATGGACAGATTTTTTTCTTCATTTTAAATTTCACAGTGGCCCAAAATGTCTTCCCTAAACAGAAATTTTAGGGTTGTGACATCAAAATAGGTTAGGTGAGGAAGCAGGAAGCAAAACTGTGTTTTTTTTGGGGGGGGTGGCCCAAGGGGGAAAATTTCATTGACCTGTGCATAAGGAAATGGATTCTCAGTAAAAAATCAATGTTAAAACCAGCCCATATTTGACACACATCACAGAACCTTTGGCTGGTAACCTTGTATTGTTATGAAGGAAATACTGTCAGACCTCAGAAAATCTATTCACATCAAAGTTCAGTGTCAGTGGTTCAAGTCCTCAGAGAGACCCGACTCCGGAAGGATCCGAAGCTTTGAAATTCCAGATAGGTCACCTGCCGAAATAATTTCAAGCTAATCTTGATGCTGGAGTCAGAGTATAGTAGGAAATGTCCAGTTTATAGCCAGATGCTAATTTCTCCTGAGTCTTGGTCGTCTGACTCTCCAACGCCTACCTTGTCCTCGGCCTTGGGCTCTTTCGCCTCCTGCTCCTCCCTGGCGAACTCCTGAGAGATTTGCCTGGTGACGGCCAAGGGGTCGACACCCCCAAACATGGACACAGCGCCGGCCGGCTTCTTGGGCTGGGCAGCCGTGGTAGGGGGAGGCGACTGCAACAGATCAAGGAATTTGGTCATCACCACTGCTAACAAACTGTGCATCTTAAAAACTGAGGCCCAATGTCTTGGTTCTGCTACAGCAAACAATTGCTATTGGCTACTTCATTTCATGGGCTACTCGGGGATAATGACCTCACACAGATGTGTGTACTGGTACATGATGTGCTAGACTTATGCTAGATTTTGGGTTGGACTTCAAACTGAAGCTTTGATTACTTTATGACAGGCTTTTTTCTTAAAGGGTCACTTTTCACTCTTGCTAGTGAACAAAACAGCAATAATTTGTAAACGCATAGCCCTTTAAGTTAATTCTAATATGTAAATTTAGGAGGTTCCACATTTTTTGGCAGTGATATTTTGGTTTCTAATTGAGTTCAGTTAATAAAACACCAACCAGCTAAAAAAACAAACACTGCAACTCAAAAACACACTGACAACACTGTAAACCTGACATGACAAAGGATAGAAAAAAAAACTTATGCGCTCAACTTTCAGTAACTCCATTATGCGCACTGCAGCTGGTTAATCAAAGTGAAACATATCCAGTGCCATGCGTGTAATACCAAAAACGTGAATGTAGACACCACGGACTTGCATGCTTTACTGTGGGATTACCATATTTTTAGAAGATTCCAACACAGAAAGAATGGACTGAGACAGAAGTTGAGCTGTAATGAGTTCAATGTGTAAGCATACAGTGTGTCAGTGTGTTTTCTTACCAATAAATACTCTCTCTGGGCCAGTCTAACAACACTTGCCTTATCAGCAAAGCCTTGCATTCCTTTCAGAAATCATGCTATTGACAAACATTGCTTTTCTCCTGTGACGGTGGACACCTTGTCGACAATATTGTGTTTTTGATACTCCACTCATGCATGTAGCTTCCTTGCATTCTCTATGCACTGGATGACGTTACGTTCTCTTCAGATTTCATCCCATATTACACCAAGTAGCTTTGTCCTCTTACAGCGCAACTATGATAACTTGTGCACTCAGTTTCTTCGCAATCAATGACTTTTCGTATATCTTATTTATTTTATATATTATATTTATATATATTTTATTTTATTTTCCATTCCAATTTAAAAACAAGTCAAACCTCTCCTCAAAGAGGAACTATATGTTTAAAGTCCAAGTCCTACATGTACATGTATCAAACAAAAATGTACTGAGAGATAATTCCAACAACTGACAGACATGTGGAGAGGGAAAACAGAATAATACATGCACATTTAGGCAACTGCAGACGTAATATGAAAGCAACCACTACCCTCAAGCCATGCATCTGGAAAATTTCTCACCCTCAAAAGGTGCAACTTACTTGATCCCCAAACAAGGGGTCGCTGTGGGTGGGACTGTTGCTAGAATCCTCTCCCACTTTCTTCTTGGATGGCTTTGCCTTGACCTCGGGTGTGGCTGGCTTGCTCTTGACTTGGGGCGTGGCCGGCTTGCTCTTGACCTGGGGCATGGCCGGCTTGCTCTTGACCTCGGGCATGGCCTTAGCCTTGCCGCCTCCCCCAAATAAATCGCTGTCGTCGTCATCGTCCCCAAATAGGTCCACCTGGGAACTGGCCCTGGGCTTGGTAGAGGGCTCCGCCTTCTTGGCGGGTGGGGCCTTAGTGGCAGATTTGGGTGTGGCTTTTGCAGCAGCATCAAAAAGGTCATCTTCCTCCTCGTCACTGAAGAGGTTCTTGCCGGCGGAAGAGGCTGATCGCGGCTTATCAACGTTTGAATCAGGCTGATGTTTAGTGGGCACAAGAGAAGTTTAATATCCCTATTCATAACCATGACGAACCACGGACAGCTCTTAAATAGTATACTAGTAGCTCTCAAAAACATGTTTCTGAATTATGAAGCTATGGTATGTTTGCTTTAATGTGCATGTTATTCATATCGTAACAAGTTCAGGTGATACAAATCTAAACTCTGACCATACTCCATCCGTTAAAATTCTAAAATGAAAACTAAAGAAGTAAGGGTTAATTCTATAGTAACTGTATAGTTGGTATGTTAACGGACAAGGAGAAAATGGATTCCTTGTGATGATGCAGTGGTGGTCAAAGTTTTGAAGATTTTGGCTCCAAGAGTTGAGAAATTACTGTACTTTTTTCTGGCCAATTTATGGCATCCTAGTGACTATACATCAACTATACATCACTGCCACTGACGTATTTCTACAAACAAGGAAAATATCAATATAATTGACAACATCAATTAACCCTAACCCCCTAGGGTGTATATAACATCATATTGAAATCAGAGGATTTGGGACTGTTTAGGGCTATATTACTCAGTGGTGAAGCCAGCTCCCTCAGAACAACCATGCTTCTGTCTACGTCATTAATTGAGTATATTAAACAGCAGGAATTTCAGTCAGCTTTGCAAAAGTGAGTTAAATACAAGTTTCACCTTTTTCCATCGCCCACTGCACTGCCTTATCACTGACTTATACCAGTATGTCTAGTTGTCAGTGAATCCTCCCCCCCAAGTCCTTGGTTCATGGGAAATCTACTCTTCTCTCTTTCCATGCAAAAAACAGCAAACCTTCATCTATCACCAGTCACACTTGCATTTTGAACAAGAAATGTTTGAGTAAAAATTTGCATGTCGGCCAATGGAAGGGGAAAAAGCTCAAGAATTTGTGTTGACTAAAAAAAAAACTTGTATAAGTGGTTCAAATTGTAGAAATGGACAAAAACAGAAGAATGAAGGCAAAGAAAAAAGTTGGTTTTTTTTAAGGTTTCTAGAAAGAAGACGTCGTTTGAAATCAAGTTTCTGGCTTACCTTGGTAGCCGAAACAGGGCTGGTTGACCCAAACAGGTCAACAGGGGGCGCTTCTTCCTTGATGTTGAAGAGAACGTCCTCATCGTCGAACACGCTCTTGCTCTTGGTTCGGTGCCTCATGACCTTGAGAAAGCAAGAAAATGGGAAAATGGACGGATATGCCAGTTTGCCTTACGAGGCCATTGTGGAGCGTCAAAAGTGGATAACACCATTTTCTAATTTTCTGCTGGTAGATTTTTGGGATTTTGGAGTTTGCGTATAGCATTTTAAAAAAATGCAATTTTCCGCTGGCAGAAATTTGGATTTTACTTTTAACAACTCTCGTGGAACGTCAAAAGTGGACAACTGAAAACTTCAAATTCCTACTGTCATGCTCCAAAAGTGGACAACCCCATTTTCTCATTTTCTGCTAGTAGATTTTTGGGTTTTTTGAAGTTGTACCATTCCTTTTCAAAAAACACAATTTTTTGCTAGCAGAAATTTGGATTTTACATAGACGAGGGCGGGGTGGTCCATAAGGGGACAAGAAGAACTTGAAAGGACACTTTTCTCCCTACGTTGAAATGGAACGGTCTTAGGAACTTGAGATTGGCATCACCAGACCCAGAAAAAGTTTCATAATGTGGACAACAGTTGGGAAGCGGCTGCCAGAGTGACAGTCCTTTGTACATGTAGTACAGCAAACTTGCGCAGCCAGCCCATTGTATTGACCCGCCGTCCATTGACGGGCATCAGGTGTCATTTGGACATTCTCTTGCTGTGATTGGCCTTTTACATGCAACTTACATTTTCATCTCTATATAGCCGATTTTGTGGAAAATATAGGGCCTTTTTTACGCCAAGGATGTGAATTTTATGGGAGTTTAGAGGGGAGTATTATTCTAAAGGAAGTTTTTGAAAATAATATGTCCAAGATTGACAAAAATTATGGACTGATTATGGTGGAAGTTACTCGGAGTGGCAAAAGTGAACAACCAATTTTTTGATCTTCAGATATAAGATTTGTTATACAATCCACAGACCACCATCCATGTATTTTACAGTACATGCATATGATGACTGCTCTGGGCCTTCACTTGCAAGTTTGTGTTTTCATTGCGTTAATATCTCTTCACATTGACACTTTGAATCATTCGTCATTAGTAATGACCCAGGCCTCCACTATATCTGCCCACTTGTATTTGATAACTCAAACAAAGATTTGAACAATAAATATTAAATTAAATCTTTGGTGTTATATCATTGACCGACTGTTGTACTGGCTGAAAGATTTATTTTCGTTGTGGCTATCCTTTTTGTGATTGGAATTATTGGCTGAATACATGTTTTGGAATTTGTGGGATGTCAAAATTAATTCAGCAAGTTCAAGTTGCATTTTAATGTTTCCCACTTTACTTTCTCTATTTTCCCCTTTTTGAAAATCTTGGTTCACTTGATTAAGTAGCACTTAGCTTCTTCTCTTGACATGACTTTTTCAATTCCAACTTTTTAGCATTCCACAACAAATTTAATTATACTACTAGACATGGATACAATGGTTTATTACAGCTAGCATCGTTTAGGGGACATATCACCATGCGCTCATTTATTTAATATGGAAATTCCCGACGGCAAGCCGCCATCGTCATTCTAATTAAACGGTGCGCTGGGAAGTCGTAAGTTTGCGGTATACCATAAAGGACTGTCAGGCTTTCGACGGCCCCTTTCGTATTTGCAAGCTTCTCAATGAGAATCGTCCACATTTTTTTCTGAGCTGTGACGCCATCCGCTAGACCATTGACCCTCTACCGTTAATGTAGACTGTCCATCTTCCAAGACCGTTCCATTCTGAGCGTAGGGAGCACTGCGGTCATTTCAGTTTTCAACTTGTCCACTTTTGGACCACCCCGTCGTCGTCAAAGTAAAAGGGATGGTGCAACTTCAAAAAATCTACGGGCAGAAAAATGGGGGTTTGCTAATGGGAATTTGAAGTTTTTAGTTGTCCACTTTTGATGCGCCACAAGAGTTGTTAAGGTAAAATCCAAATTTTTGCTATCGGAAAATTGCATTTCTTGAAAATGCTAAAGTACAAAATCCCAAAAATCCACTTTTGGCGCTCCATAGGCCATTGGGAGTTCACAATTTTCACCCTGGGATGAACAATTTGCACGAGCGTGTATACTGATGAAAGAGGGGAGACTCACAATACAGTGCATCACCAAGAACCATGGAGAGGCCATTTTTTAAGTTTAGGGTTGACAACAGCATGGCCCCCTTGCTGCAACTTGCACATATGTGACCTGTTTCAACAAAATGAGAGCAAAGTCGCATCTTGCGCTTTCCTATCTTCAGGATTCAAAGTCATATTGAAGGGAAGGTCTATTTTGAGGTTTTGTAATATTTGGAAAGAATTTCTCACAATGCGCTGCAACCTTTTGATGACACATTGTATTGTAAATTGTCCTCGTTGAAGATGAGTTTGTGTTCCTTATGTTCGGCCGAATCTGCTACATTAGTCCTGGAAGGTCTGCAGTAACACCAAGGAAGTTAATCTCATGTTTTTATTTGTGTAGTTCTACGTAGAACCAGTTATTTCATTAACATTTTGAACAGTAAGCCCTCTGTCATCAGGAGACTTATACAGATATCATTCCCATTATCATCAGGGGACTGATAAACAAAGTACACTGACTGAAATGTCAAGCTGAAGCAACTGGTTCTTCTCAGAATGACACAATTCAAAAAGGAAATTAAATTCCATGGTGTTAGGGCAAACCTTTCATACTTTCTTCATGCGACCATGCACAGCTACATGTACATGTATAAGTTTCATTTTACCAAGTTGGAATATCATACTGGAATTGTGACCAAATGCACTGGAGTTAAGATTCAAATGACAACACCAGGACGGGTATGAATAGACAACACATTGCCATCTGCCCAGCAATTAAAAAAAAGCCGCCTCATCAACTAAAAAAAATCTTGGTCGTTCATACTGTGACCTTACTGGTTCGTCCTTCTTGGCTGGGGAGCCATCACCAAAGAGCTGATTGTCCTGTTCGTCGTCGTCAAACAGACTCAGTGTGTTTCTGGACTTGGGTGTGGCATCCCGCTTCTGGAAAAGTTGAGGCAGAAAGTGTGCAGAGAGTGTACTGTACACTTGAACTAGCCTCTAGGCAAGGCACCCCCGCCATGACCAGCTTACTTTGGTCCATGCACAGGAGTAGATCGGGGGAGGGGAACAATGTGTACCACGGCCCCATTGTGAATGTTCAAAGTCTTTTTCCTTTTCCTTCATTCCGAAAGTGTGTAAAATGCACCACAAGGTAGCTTTAACCCTAAGAAACACCGTAACAGGTTACATAAAAACACAGAAGTTTCCACCCCTCCCCTTCCCTCCAACCCCCCCCCAAAAGAAATTGGTTCAGGATTTGCTGTTGAGCATGCAAGGCGACTAAGACACTAAACCCAACATTAACAGTCACTGCTTCCTCTGGTGGCACTTCTGTTTTCTCTTTAGTCCTCTCTACTTTGCCTGCAAAATTCAAAATCTGAATTTCTGTCTATGTGTAGCAAGCCACAGCCCTTGAGATGAGGCTAGCCTGTGTATTAAAGACTACTCTTGAACGTGTGGGTCACACCAATGGAAATACCACCCCTAGTCAATGGGATGACAAGCTGTGTATGCACAGGTAAGTGTAGATGTACCATGGAAGCATGTGCGTAGGCATGGTGATCCAAGAAGAGCCCTTTCGTTTTCAGAATATGATGCAAATAATACGCTCCCACAAAACAGTGCACCCCTGGGGAAGGAAAAAGTTCTTTATGAGGGCATCCTGTCTGGAATTCCATATTTTGAAGAGGTTTTATGATGGAGGACAGTACTTCCTTGTAAACTTTTAATAGGGTACATTATTACAAGACAGGTTTTTCATGGTCTCCAAAACAATAATGATTTCTACAGAAACCTCACCTTGACGGGAGCGTTTTCCGTCTCTTCTTTCTTGGGCGAGGTGCTGAACATGTCGGCGTCTCCAAACAGTGCTACTCCACCGGCTGGCTTCTTCTTTGTCCTGTCAAAAGAGTCGAAGTCATAATACCGTGTCAGAGTAATACTTTATAAAAACATGGTCAACGTATTAAACTTGCATCATTTCAAGGAAGTGGTGTAGAATGACTAGTCTCTTGATGTTGGCCAGTTTTGATGCCGTGCCCATGAGGAAGCACTACAAAATTGTGAGGATGTGAGTAACATAAGAAGCCTGAACATCAATCTGAGTGAGTGGTGGTGTGTTCCCGACTGCAGCGCTTGTGAGTGATCACATAACACCCTCTGCCATTCCTGCACACAGTACAGGAACACACATGTACATGTAACTTTACTTTCAGAGTGATATTTACACTTAAAAAATTCTGTCAAGTGTGTTGATTTCTATAACATGTGAAAAAAAAATGAGTTGGACTTCACCAGAGCCACTCTCGAGTTAGACACAATGCAGATGGACGAAAACCCTCAACATTATCCACCCACATGTTGTCCATTTCCATCAGGATGCCTAACTGACTTGTACATCAAAACTGAGAGCTCTGTTTGCCAGTTTACTGCAGATGGACCCACTGCGCCCGCTAAAATCATGCAACCTATAGTGGGTATCAACCCCATAGCAACATGTGTTTTGAGTGTTGTTCACAGCCAAGTTATGGTAGAGTACCCAGCACATCAGTAGTCTGAGTACGGTACCTATACTGTCGGCTTTATTTAAATGATACTTATGAAGTACTTTGCTTTTGGTAGATGCAGTGTTTGTTGATATTTAATACCTACTATGGGTCATGCGAGTTTAGCAGGCGTAGTTGGTCTATTAGAACAAAACTACTGATTTTTGAAAGTCTATCCTTGAGATTTATTTCAAGATCTTATCACAAATGTATCAGGAATGCTTCCAAATTGGGACCACAATGGCTTACGTCTCCTTGGGTTTGGAGGTCGCTCCAAAAAGGTCGTCTCCGTCATCGCCCTCAATGTCATCGAACAGACCACCGGACGGCTTCTTCTTCATGTCAGGCTGTGGTTGGTTGAATAATAAATTCAACATTCTGACATCAAAAGTTTTTAAAGTTCTGCACAGTTTTCAAATCAAATTCCCCCATGCCTCTCTTTTGCTACTGTCAATCAAGGATTTTTGGAAGGCTAATTTAATCATTCTTTTTGTCATGGAGGAAAAAGGCTTCTGAAGTTACAGGTTCCAATCCCAATTTTGGTCACAAGTTTGAATCCCACTTCAGAGCAATTTGGCAACAGGTTCGAAATCCACTTGCTGCAAATATGGCAGAGGCTTTGCATCTCACTTCTGGCAAGTTTGGCTGTAGGCATGAATACTGGTTTGGGCAAAATTTGGCTGCTGGTTCAAATCCCACCCTAGATGTTTCTTTGAATTTTACAACATATCAATGATAAAGTAACAATTTCATCATAAAACAGAGACAGTTTCAGTATTGTGTGAATATCCTGTTTTTCACTGCATGGTTTTTAATTGCATGGTTGTTAAGAGAAAATGCTGCTGTTTTGTTCTTGGGATGACACAAAGTAGGAATGTAAACCTACATTCAGCGAAGACCAAGGAAGGATTCTAACCAGGGCACAGAGACTGACAAACCTAAGTTACAACCAACGTGAATTCTAAAGAACACACAGGGAAGGGGTGATATGGCTCCCAACACAAAATCACCTTGTCTTCAGCAGCTGTCTTGGCAGCCGGTGGGACTTGAACGGTCTCCTTGTCAGCAAAGAGTGTGTCCTCACCGTCCAAATCGTCAAACAAAGGGTCCTTTTCCTTGGTGGGGGCAGGTTTGCTGCTGGAAGGGGCAAAAATATGATACCACGGATGTAACCATTACAGAGCATAGAGGAGGGGTAGAATCTGCCCCAAGACATTTTTTTCGGATATCCCCTGAACAGAACTTTGACTGCAAATGTACCACATGTCAAGTGTTCAACACAGGCTCCCTTGAAACCTTTACATTGTTCGCTAACTGCAAAATGGAAAACTGTTAAGTTGTGAGTGTTAGTGTAAAACACCCATGACCACAATTAGGAAAGACTTTGTCTGATTGGGCTAGAAATTTGCAAATGTTCAAACGTGGATGTCTCTACATTTACACCAAGTTTCATTAAGATCCATCATTGACACAGTTGGCACTAGAGAGGAACAAGGAAGGCCAATTATCAAGAGTGCTACTGAACAGAGCTTGCTGGCCACTGTACAAGATGCAGAAGGAGTTCCAGCTTGTCAGCTGGTAGGAGAGCCAAAGTACGGTCACTGTAAAAGAGAACACCCCAATGGAATATGCAAGGGGCAGGGGAGGTGCTTCCCTTTGGGGAAAAAAAGAAAAGTAAAAAAAAAGAGGAAAAAAGGAGAAAGAAATGAAAAACAGAGAAGAAAGGGGATGGAAATCACTAATATGCTTAAAAAAAACCTTTAAAATTTACCCTCTCCCACTGTTAATGGTTTATCAGTTAACAGGTGATGAGTGGCTCTCTGAAAATTTTCTACCAGGCAAAAATCTCCCCTCCCCCCCTCCCCGGAAAAATCCTGGCATTGCCCATGGACACCCAACCCCAAATTCTGTTGACAAAGACATCAGAGCAGAAGGTGCTGATAGAACTGGATCATCACCGGAGGACTGAGCAGCCTGGGTAGGCCTATACAATGCTAACTGTTGGCTGAGGCTGTCACAGAAGGAGCAGCAACATTAACTGTTGTCTTGTTCATCACAAGCCCCTGCTAGTTTATCACAAGCCATTAAGTATCAAAGCCAAGTCACAATATATTGAAGAAGTTTACAGTGAAAAAGTATTCGTTTGTTACTGTTCAACCCTTATATTTATAACTGATTTTTATGACAGGGCTCGTAGCAAGTCTTTGGATGGACTTGGACTAGACTGCAACACTGGCAGTAACTGATTGCACCAATATCGGGACTGAGTTCAATGGATTACCTCTTGGCTTGCTCAGCAAACAGGTTCCCTTCCTCCTCGTCAAACATACCACCGGGTTTCTGTGGCGTCGGCTTGGGCTCCTTCTTCTTGGCCACTGGAGGAGGGGTGGTCTTCTCTTCTTCCACCGCCTCCTTCTCCTCCTCATGGTCTCCTGAAGCTCGCTTGGCGGCCAGAGGATCCAAGGTGCCAAACATGGACACAGCACCGGCTGGAAGCTGTAACATAAAATGATATCAAGCACTAAGCTTTCCCGTGCAATAAACCCAATCGCAAGCTGTCTACAACTGCAAACGTGCAGGAAAGTAAAAATGCAGGAAAGGATCATGGATTTTCATTTTTTTGGTACATGTAGATTTCTCAGAAATTGCTTAGAAGCTCCAAGGATTGGCTCCGGGGGAATCCAGTCATGTGACACTAAAGTCTAAAAGCACTGCTTATTTAAAATGCCCGTCACTTGCATCGGAATGGATCTGACCAACTGGTGTTGGAGAATAATGAAATGCCAATGACCTTCTTCTTGGAGTCAGTCCTCTGCCTGGGAGCCTCAGCAGGGGCAGGTTTCTGGGCGGCACTCCCTCCAAACAGCTCCCCATCCTCCTCATCGCCAAAGAGATCCACTGTCTTCTTGGCTGCTTCTACAAATGGATGAATTATCATATACCTATGATAAATGCAACGCTGTTGTGTGTTTAACCTTTTCTTAATATGAATGGTCTCAGAGCTCTACAATTATCAGCATGTCCATCGGGACAGATCATTTACAGGTTAATGTACGGAAGCTGTACTCATTTACATACCTACATGCATATATAGTAAAGAGATTTCTCCAAGGTCACAAATTCTTACCAACGGCTGAAATTGAGCCCAAGACCCTTTGAGAGTCACAAACCGGAACAACTTGGCCGCGTGTCCCAATTTAATCTTAAAAATGAAATATTTCTAACTGAAATAAAGATTTAGGGGCTTGATCAGCAACGGTTGGGTGGGGAGCACTCGACTCTTGCAGTCTGAGAACAAACAATGTCGCTCATCACATTTACAGATAATCCGACGAAAGAAATAGCTATCAATCCGTGTACACAATGACTGCCAAATCACAGGGCTAGAACAATGGTGAAGGCACTGTGCAGCCTGCTATTCATAACAGCTGTCATAGGAGGATTGGGTTGTGATCTCATCAGGTCATGCCTGGATTTCCTACATCTCATCAACATTTACACACAGTGGTGAACACAACATGCTACTTCATGATCAGAGCATTCCCAACATCAGCATATACGCATTTCACCACTTGGTGACAGTAGTGGTGATCTGTTGCTTCTACACCAAATTGAATTTTCTTTGCCAACACGTTTTCCCCGAGATGAAGGTTAATTTTTGTATGCGCCTAAAACATTCCCCTGAGAAAGCTCATCACTCAACAGTCAAGTGTTGCCTCTGAAAACGCATCCCTTCTGTTTAAAAACAGAAACAAACTGTTGCCTGTCATTCCCTGGTACCTTTCTTGGCAGGTTTGCTGGCTGATGGTTCGGCAAACAGACCGTCGTCATCGTCTTCGTCATCAAACAATCCCCCGCCACCTCCTCCTGCTTCCTTGGGGGCTTTCTTCTCACCTTTCTGCTGCTGCTTCTTCTTCCTGGATGACTCCTGATGACAGAGACAAAAAAGAGAGAAATGAAACTGACAGATGGAAGATCCTCTTTCAATTGATATGCTGACACTATAACATCACCTGGAAGGTATATATATTTAAGGTTTAGTAGCACATTTGCAGATGCCCATAAAGAAACTTACAAATTTATTGCTGAAAAGCTTGTGACGTAAGTTTTTCAAGCAAGCTGTCATTTTGAAGAATAAAAGAAGGCCATTTCCAACGGTGTGTCTAAAGATGCATTTTTGGAAACAGATGTAAGTACTTTGAGTTAAGTTGGCAAAGCACACACAAGTTTTGACCCGATGCATGCGTAGCATACAGTGGCTATAATTTGTCCAATCAGTGCACAAAATCTTGTAGTGGCTATCAACTGAATTAGAGCATGTTCCAGATCCAGACTCGGTAACTTTACCATAGATTTGAAATCAAGATCCTAGCGTATTGTTTTTCTTGGAATATTCAACATTCACTGAGCTCCAACTTCACTGTGAAGCACCGGGGGGAGGGAGGGAGGCGTGGCCTCCATTGCCCCAACCTTCACTGACGTGCACAAACAAAAATTATCACATGCACTGTATAAAATAAGAGAAATGATCAAATGCTGATGCAGGACAGTGAAAGATTAAAACTGGTCAGGCAGCAAGAAAACAGGCAGATTAATAATGGGGCAACTGATGGATACCATGTGAAGATCCCCGATTGCCACACATTATTCAGACGAAACAGTCAAATCCCCGAGCAGTCAACTTGAACTGCAGAACCAGTTCTCTCGATACATGCATCCTTCTGCCAATGGCAATGAAAGCCCTTGCGGGCCTCAGCCAACACACAGGGATGGGGAGTGGAGGCCTGTGACTCACATTACGCTGTGTGAGTTGTCATTCCGTGCAATAAATGTCAAGGTTACGCTTGCCATGACAAGAAGCGCGCGAGTGGTTCACGGAGCATGCTGCAACGGCATGATTTGCTGGATGAGATAAAACAAGTCCTTTTGTCGTGGCAATGCATAGTATCCTACTGTGAACTGCTTCAAAATTCAGTACTTCCTCCCAACACTAATCCTTCCTAGGTGGGAAATACGAGAGCAGATGTACACATGTACATGTACGTGCTGGTTACCATTCCCACTGATAAAAAAATGATACATGTATGGAACAATGCAGTGACATTAAATGAAACGCTTATCAATTTCAAGTGAAGGAAAGAAACTGTAGCAAACTTGGGCTAGATGCTGGCAGAAGTGTGCATGTACGTACATGTATGCACACAAAGGTCAAGTACATGTACATGTACACATACATGTACATGTACGTAGGTCATGGGTGAAGTTAAAAATAAATATCCACTGAAGTCAATTGTAAACAAAATACAATCTACTCTATGATCTGTTTTTGTCGTCTGGGGAGGCAACAAATAAAGGTCATTAAACGTCATGATTATACCCATGAAAGCTGAAGATTACAATACATGTACACACTGTACATGTATGGTACCGGTATCTCCTATCCTAACATGCCTAATGAAGTTAGTCATGTACATGTAGCATGCACACATGCAATTCATAGGGAAAGAAATATGAGCCCAACTTTATGTTGAAAGTCTTCCCATTTGCAATAAAAAATAAATAAATAAATACACTTATTTTCCTTATGAATGTGATTTACATGTACATGTAAGTCTTCCTGTTTCTACAACATTTTAAACTTGTTACTTGTTTAACTTTCAACTCTACGGTAGCTCTCCTGAAAATAATGATACAGGAGAAACTGCCAATCTCTAAAGAGACAAGATGTATTTCTTTTTTCCAATGAGACAGTTGAAGAGTCTCACTGATTTTATACAAAAAGGGAAAGCCTCAGACATGGTTTCATGTTGCACAAACTATCACAGGCAAGAAAAGAAAAGTTCTGGTAACAAGGCATACAGGCTACATGTAGCAACTCGTGCATAGCTGTGTGCAATGCAAGGGGTCTCAGACGATGCATCGTACTGAAAGGACTCACCATGCTGCTACGCCTCTCCTTGGCAGCAGAGGTTGCCCTCATGAAAAGGGTTTTCTACATTGGTGAGGCACACAGGGCACATAATATGTACATGAGATTCTGACAGTGAGGCATTGAGCTGGTGCGTCAGTGTACAAGTACATGTACATGTACGTGTACATGTATGTATGTTGCATGCATCATCAAAACCAAATGAAAGTTAATGCATGAAATGCTTGGTATCTCTTCGGGGCCTGTTATAATTCTTTTTAAAAAATCGCAAAACTAAATCACATCGCAGCATGTTTTCAAATGTGTCGTGAAAATGATGTTTTCATGTTAACATTTATACAAAATGTCAATGAAAAAATTTGGAAAAAGTTTGAGTGCATGGCTCATGTTCTACATTCTACAGCGCCTGTCCACGACGGAACGGAAAATTTATAGCGCGGCAGTACAGCATGCATTGCTGATCTATTTATGATGCATCCGGATCTGTTGTTTAGACCTAGGTCTAGGTCTTCGCTCTACGCGGAGACGCTGAGAAAATAGACCTAGGTGAAGCTCTACAAGCCACTTTCGGAGACGGCCTACACGTGGCGTGAGTCATCAGTAGTGCATTGTCATTAGTGAAGGCGCGCACATACTCAGGACACACACAATTCACGAACTTGCCACTCGCTCTGCACAGCCTGTATTCCTCCTGTGTGCGCCATGTGTCCAGGTAAGCCTTGACTGAAGGCTAATACTGTAATACAGTCCAGTGCGCGTGTGCAGTACTGTATATAGAAAGCAAATTGATGCACGCGACTGACCTTGTTGTCAAATGCGCGAGTTTTAGTGAATTGTCATCATTTGCAGAATGCGTGAGATTTTGAGTTTGATGCGTGTGAACATGGGATTTGGTCAAAATGCGTGTATCACACACCTAATGCATGAGTTGGAAGGTATGAGACGGGTTTTAGTACCGCAAGGGAGGTTCACACATGTCTGCGCACATAGCCTAAGATGCGTACGGGGTACAGTAAATGAGGTACAATGTATGAAAAGGGTGTTTCCTATGGGTAGTGGGGTACATGTACATATTCAACATAAATGTATCCAACATAAATGCCACTAATTACTATGCATGGATGTGTATTTGTGAACATTTACAGGTGACTCATGAAAGTGTATAGAGTACTGAAGCGTGACATCATTTGGAACCAAGAAGTGAAGTGCAAATGTATGGAGTACACAGGTGTTTTGGTTCATGCGACGGTTCTCACGCTAATGCCTTTTCCACAAATACCATGCGTGGGACCACTCTGGTACTTAATAAACTGTGAAGTTTGAAGAAGTTCTCGGTGAGGAACAAGGATGTGGTATTTACCAGCATAGGTCGTGAGCCAATCCCACAGGGCATACGTTTGTTCATGAATGTATTAAAGTCGGGTACCGTACATGTCCAGGTACTGTACATACATGTACATGAAAGAGATGCCAGATGTTGACAATACAAACAACTACTGCAAGAGGTTTACAATTTAATAGAAGGCATGCCAGGGCATTCTCCCAAATGTGAGGTACATGATATACATGTAATGCACTCAAAAGTGTTTTCCTGATACAACACATGTACATGTACATGAATGGGTGCACTTGCCAAATACTGTACATCTACAAGCACACACATACATATACATGTACTTCTTTTGTAGTTGTGGGGACAAACACTTGTCATTATACCAAGTTTGTGAGGACCAACATAGAATTGTTCCACAACTCGGTCCCAATTTGCCATACAAAAAGAAAAAAAGAAGTTGTCCCATGACGTGGTGGAGGCCTGCCCCGACACAAGTGTTGCTGTTAAGAAGTTGAGCTTCAAGGAAATGCAAGACCTGGATGTACATGCACTCAGCAAAAAAGAGCCTGTACTTCTGTCAAGATTAGAGATGAAGAAATAAGCCACTACATGTACGCAATCTTCAATATCCTACATAAAGATTGCCAAAGATGCAATCGCTCCGTGTTATGACTCACTTGGGAAAACAACATCCTGTCAAAAGTTGAACCAGATCTGATCTGGACAATCTGTGGTCTGGGTACATTATACATGGACACGAAAATACAGCATGCATCGACATTGTGCATAAAGCAAATTGAAAAATCAAAATCATGTTTGTCACCAATGCCCTTTCGCACAGTGAGAGAACTTTGTTGAATTTCTGGTACGACCACTTTCCAATGCTACAATTCTGACTTAGGTGTTAGGTGTTTTACACAGAGCATTATATTGTGCAAAGGCTTGACCTTGCATTTCGAAACCAGGAAGGAAAGATACTGTGTTGTGTGGAAACTAAAACAAAATTCTCAAAGAAAAAGCTGAAAACTTCAAAAATAGATATTTTGCTAACTACTAAAATATTGGGGTGGGGCTGAAATCCTGTAACATTTAATTCATTTATGTCTCACTTCCTGGCAAATGACTTTTGGATGATTTGATGTGTCAATGCACAAATTGAAGGGGTTTAAGGAGATTTCTTTTAAAACAAAATTACCACTGTAATAAAAAAAATTAAAGCCTGTCACACAATGTCAAATATTTGAACAATGTTCCCGGAAATGGGAAATGAAGGTGGCTTTAAAAACTAAGTGAAAGGAAAGGTCATCTCTGCACTCACCCCGGCCTCATTTGATTTTGGTGAGCTGCCAAATAAATCATCCTCAGTGGATGGGTCACCAAACAGTGGCACAGCACCAGCGGGTACTTTGTTGTGGCTCTCTGTACTTGTCTCCACCTCTTCAGCTGTTCACAGACATGATAATAAAGGGGAAAAAAATCAATCAATCAATGAAAATCAATACAAAATGAATGAAAGTGTATAAATATGCACGATATAGTAAATATGCATAATATGGTAAAAAATATTGTTAAACCAAAAATGGTTTAAGTTGATTGCCCAAGTTCCAGAATGAAGTGAAACACATGACAAATTGAAACCACAACTAAATTCTGTGAATACACACTTTGCTGAAATATCTAACATCCAGCCACACATTTGTCTTAAATTAATACCAAAGGCATCATTAGCCATGTACATTGTGCGTGTACGATGTGCACTCCTGGAAGTCAGAGAGAAAAATCTTCCAAAAAAGGAATAGGTTCTGCAAAGGTACCAAGTGAATCAATCTTTCCAAAAACCAACGCGGTTGATCGGGCTAGCGTTTTTCCCTTATTTCCCTTTGCATGATACATGTACGACTGTGCACATTTCTCATCTATTTTGTCATAATGCAAATTCACTCTAGGTGACTCCTTAGCTGACATTTCCACCTAATAAAAGGGGCCCTGGAGGTCTGAGGGATGAAGTTCCCCGATGAGACTAAGAGAAAACTCTTCAAGAACAACTTCAAGAAATGAAAATCAAGGTGCACCAACAAAGCAGACTACGGCGGACAGCAACACAAAATCTTTCATCAAATTTGTGACAGTCAAGGTTGTGGTGAGCTGTGACTTGAGATTTTGTGAAGCACGTTCACAAAGTTGAATCTGAAACACACTGTGTGTACGGTTTCATGTAGCCGTTCAGTGATAGTAAATGGACCTCAAGCTAGACCAAGAGAGAGTATTTTTTTCTTTGCAACGGCAGCTCCTTTGGTCACAAAGAACTTCACTGGTTCACAAACATCTTGGAAATGTACATGTCACGATCGCACTGCGATCCAAATATTGAACATTCCCGACAAATATGGCTCTTTTCAACCCACGAGGAGGTGCTTCTGCTCGAGGTGGATACTGTGGCGTGTCCAGCTATGAACATAACTATTTTTTTTTCATTTTATTGCCATAATTTATGTAGGGCGTCCATCAACACATGACTTGACTTGTGTGTACTCGGGGGAAATATGTGCGTAAATGTGCATGCTGGGTAGGTATTGACCAATTCGAGATTGCTGCTTGTTCATGCAAGAAGCTAACTGGGGTCAACTGATGGCAGAGTTTCCAGTGTGAAATTACCAGTAATATCTTCATAAATGTGATCGTCTCTTTGGCTGGCGGACCGTGGCTTAGGGGCCTCATCAAACAAGCCTCCCTGAAAGAAATAACAAAAACAATCCCATACGATAAAAGTCAGCACATTCGAGGTCTGGACAAGATATGAAAAACAGGTGGACGAGGCAACGTCTGCAAAAGTAGAGACTGATTCAACAGCTTGTTTTGGATAAAATGGTACTTTTAAATGCAAGCCAGTTACACCTTGGTACAACTGTATATGTCCAACCAACAAGCAGCTAATACATGTAGCAAAGCAAAACTGATAGTGCTAGTACTTCTTGCTCGACTCCTCTGCCCTAATTTTGCAAAATGTCAGTTAAAAACAAGTTTTTATTTTGTTAACAAGCAGAAAGTCATTCCGTATGCAACAAAATGGTGGGAGTTTACATCTTGTGCCGTAAACACACCTCCTCATCTTCCTCATCATCTGCGAAAAGTCCTCCGCCTGAGCTGCTGAACAGGCCTCCCTTCTTACTGAAGGGCGAGTCTTCGTCTTCGGCAGCGGCTGGCTCGTCAAACATGTTATCCTCAGACACAGCTAGTATGGAGTGAAAAGAACACTTTACAAAGTCAGGGCTGTATCTTGAGTGTGCATTGCTAGTCCGCAGGTATACAAAGACTGATTTAGAGACCAGAATTATTAGAAGCAATTAATGCCACACTTGTGAGCAAGTTGCATGTGCATGCCAAATGTCTCTTTCAGTGATAGGGTGTCAAACCACTGAACAAAACATACAAAAGTGTTGAATTTAAGAATGTACTAGATATGTGGGTGAAAATGTTGGTTTACATGTAAATGAATTCGTTTTGCTTTGTTCTGCAGATGTACTTAATCATGTGTAACTGCAGTTTATGTGCTTTTTTTCCTCACTGTCTACTATTGAAGTTCTAATCCAGTCTTAATTAATTTATATTAATTCAATATTTATATTTGTGTAGTGTCGTACTGCGCACTCGAACACATTGTGGAATCTGCACATTACAATTGTATTAATACGATTATAATTATTATAACAGCTTTTCCACGGATGAATCCATGGATGCATGTGGACTGTTTTGTTCTAACAAAATTGGGTGACTGAGCTACATATGCTTTTCGAGCACGAGTCCGACTGTGATCAGCGTCCAATCAAAATTCGTTTTGCATGGCCACTTATGACATCATTGGCCTAATATGGAATATAAGGGCATGGCTATTGGAGATTGGTAAACAGACACTGTAATGCTACATCTGTAAATCTGAATATACAATAGCACAATAGGATGTACATGTAGTACGAATTTAGAATTGTTGTGCAATTCAAGTCAACTTTTCTTGCGTGCATTCCGGGCACTGTCAATGCCATGTTAAAGCTGAACATCTGAACTGACCAGTCTGGTTTGGTTCGGTTCGAAAGTGCCATGTTCGATTATTTTTGGTTCGGTTCGGCTGCAGCACTAGAAAAGAATAAACTGTGCACTGCCATAATACAAGACCTTCCTTCATTCAGACAAAAGGCCTAGGGCAGGGGTGTGGTCATGACCCCAGTCTCAAGATCTGAGGGGCAGTCCTGCAGACAATGGGTTTTTGTCCAACCTGTTTACTTGTGGTGTTAGCTCTTGGGCAGTGCACACTTTGTTACTAATTGCTGCTTCCTACCCCAGAGTAAATGGTACAGGCGATTAGGGGTTAAAGGACATCAGTATTTTTCCTACAGGTCTACATCAGTGCACATGCTACAAGACATGTGCATCTGCCATGAATCCTCACCCTATAACTAACCCTTTTTTGTAAGCATTGGTGGAACTTGCCACCTGAGGATTTAATAAATTTAAGTTGTAGGAAGTAAAATATGGAATATGATTGTCTCTTAAAATTCATTTTTGATTACATACATGCACTTAATTGCTATTTTTAGTACCAGTTAAGTATACCTTATAATTCAGTAATTAGTCATTTATTGTAATGATTAAAAATAAAGAATTCTGTAGATTAGATTTGCATTTTTATTCTAGGGTTGACTGTTTTTAATGTAAACTTTATATAAATTACTTGTATGTTTGTGTTCATGTGTAATTCAGGCTATTGCTGTGAGATATGGATTAATAAACCTGAAATACTAAATCGTACTGAATGGGAGTGAATTGCACTGAACATTGCTAACTCAATGATATCCAACAGTAGCTTCTTTCTGTGGGATTTTGTTCATGCCAGCAGTGAACGAAAGGCCTTTTGTTCTGGTTGTTGGGTTCTGTGGGGTTCAGCAAGCTTCATACTTTTTCTGTTGTTGGATTCCATTATGTTCAACAGATTACCTACAGAAAACTTGAAGGGGGTTAGGGTTAATATAAAGTATTGTTCAGGGAAAAACAACGGAATTCTTTAAGTTACAGGGTAAGACTCATGTATCAAAGTTTACATGTTTTAAAAGAACATCTCTTATCTATATAAAACTAAATCCTGGTTTCCATATGGTTGTTTGTAATGCAGACGGTCTGCAAGACATCAAGACATATACAGTCGTGGAAAAGACGTTGTATGACGTCATTCTTCCCAAAAAATTTAACAAAATGGTGCCCGGAACTCGGAAATTCTTAGCAAAAAATGCCTTTTCAGGTGGCAATGTTGGCTCTTAAAGCCAAACTGATACTGCACTTTGATGTAATTTGTTAATAGCAGGCCTCGAATTTCACGATGGCCAAGGACGTTGGTGCCCTCGCATTTGGCCGTGGTGCCTCCGAAAAGTGATCGTGTTGCACCGCCTAGATAGCAGTGCCCTTTTTTCTCTTGGCCGTAGTGCCCTGCATGTGCATATCGACTGCCCCTGTTCAGCGAGGTATGTGGAAGGCAGCATGGAAAGTGGCAAACGCATTGTTCCTTGATTGCTCACATTCGACCAGAACACCGTGCCGCACCATCCAAACACATGGCATACACGCATAAAGCAGGGCGTGCGTGCACGGTGTGTATGTGGGAATATCGTACACTCAGCCCACCGCGCACTGGCGGCCCGGCCTGCTCCATGCACGCTGCACGATCGCAAGCAGAGCACAGCACAGGTGACACCCGCCGGCCTATCCAGCGACTTAACATAACAACGTATGCCCAAGCCAAGTATTTTAATGTACCATGCAATAATGTCAGTCTAGAACAAGTGCTCATCAAAGTGTACGCATTATCGGTATATTGAGAGCTCCACGTTTTTCGTGCACACAGGACAACTGTATGGTCGGGGCAGTATTTTGACTAACACTGCAATATAGTGTTTGCAGTTTAGTGCTACGCGTCGCGCGCGATCCGAACTGTACATACATGACTTCGGTACGGTCGATCGGAACTACCCGGATTAAATCTCACGTATGTTGTGTGCAAAATCACTGGCCTGGCCAGTTTTTGTGGTACGCAAAATGCCGAGGAAAGAACGGCTGCAGTCAGAACAGGCCGAAGCCTTTCAACACTTGGCTGCTGGTTCAGCACTTATCATGGACATGTTCAGGTATAATGCGTATCCTACTTTTTCTTACACCTGAATCATTTTCATGCGATATAAAAGGAAAATTGGGATGGCATTAATGCCGATAACTTTGGTACGCTGATGGCATTAATGCCCTCACGTTTGACATTACTGCCCTCACATTTGGCATTACAGCCCTTTATTTCAGCCAGTCCACCAATGCCAAATGGCAGTGCCCTGAAAAAAAAAGAAATTCGAGGCCTGTAATGGTCAGCTATTTTGTTGACGACTGGGGCTTCATGTGCAAGTAATAAGGAGAAAATGGACAACATGAGTGGTACTAAGCGAGAGAAACATCGTTGTACGCCCCTCATGCCGGCGTGCGTGTTTGCATAGGCCTACTCAGCGACTCAACTTTGTCAATCCGTCTGGGGCTGGTTTGCATTATCGGCGACCCTTTCGTTTGAAATATTTCCATTTGTCTGCTTTGTGTCTTGATTATGTTGCTCTCTGCGTTTCTTACGTTGATATGGAAACCAGGCTTAAAGCAACAAAAATTATGGAAAGCTGCATCTACTTCAAAAAAGAGATGGAAAGGTCTAAAATGTGACCTGTCAAGACAAAATGAGAGTAAAGTCGCTTCCCACTCTTTTCTATTTTGAGTGTTCAAAGTTATATTGAAGTGGAGGTCAATTTGGGGGTTTTGGTAATATTTGGAGAGAGTAACCCGTATCCTATTTAATTCCAAGCATTTCCCAGATTTGCATATTTAAAAATGTCATTTTCTCAACAGATGATAGCATTATTTGTGCCTGGTCAGACATGTTGAAACAATGTTGGGAACAAGGACGCAAAGCTGCCAGAATAATGTCACATAGTCACCTTGCACTTTTACCCACAGTGTTCTATGTGCATGCCATTGAAAAGCTCTCTTTATGCTGAATTCCAAAATACCAATATCTCAGTTTTTGAATATTCCAACTTTCAGCTCATTTTGTGGTAACAGGTCACAAATGCCTAAAGGATCACAGGACATTTGAAAATCATGACTCACCACTTGTCTTGGAGGCTGACCTCCGTTTGCCGGACTTATCTTTAGCTGTCCCTTTCTTCCGCTTTTTGCCCTTGCTGGAGGTAGACGTGCCACTGACCTCCGAGATACTGCGGTCACGCTTGGTCTCTGCATCAAAGAGGGTAAAGAAATGGGTGGTTAGGCTGCCCGTGTTGAACTCCAGCCGCCGGTGGATGCTTCGCAGGGGCACGCCCCCACTGCATGTGTGGCAGGAGGCCCCGTCTGTGCGTATGTGAGTGCTGCCACGCTGGCAGAGCCGGCAGGAGTCGCGAGCACAGTCGCTGTGGATCTCGTCGCGGGCCTTTCTGGGCATAGTCTCCTCGGGCTCTGCGATGGTCAGGCAGAAATGGCCGTTGCGCGCTGTCACCGTGACGCTGTAATCCCCGACCGGGATCTGTTCCATGCAAAGTTTGGCACGGAATTCCTGTCTGTCCTAGGAACTGAAGTGTGGTCAGCAAAGGTGAGGGATTCTCTCAGGGAATCCATCAGATGCTTTTCCAAAATGGAAGCACGGGTGATGATCCCATCTCAACCTTTCATAAAGCTTTTGCTGTCAGATTAAAAAATATAGGCCAACCTTCATCAAGAATACCCCTGGATTCCTTGTTCAAAAGTTATGAAAACAGCCCTTAGGGTGCATATGCAGGTACACGGACATGTAACTCGAATTTTTTGTGAGTATGAATTTCAACAAATTTTGAGTATTTTAGTAAGGTAATAGTACTAAATACTCTAGTACATCAGCAACTTCTTCTTGAGACATTAAGGCTGAAGTCCTTCCTGAAGTCGTTGGTGGCTTTTTAAATTGTATATCCACATACAGAATTCATAAGGTTTGTACTTGTGATCCAATCTACGACTGAGCAAGTAGCGTCAAGACTTTTACACATGCACATCCAGTAATTGCATACATGTACGTCTACAACATATTTCCAAGAGCATTCTGGCAGATTGTACAGATCAGCAGAGTTCAACCACAGCAGTAATGTCAATCCTGCCTAAGTCTCTCAACCACAGGTACCTGGTATATGTACCAACAAACTGCAGCAGATTCCATCACAATTCACAGTATAATTCCAATTTTCCTTTGCAAAAAAAAGCAGTGCTGCCGATAGTACTGTTTCCAATTGCTCCAGCCCCTTTGTGAAAGCAACCAATGCCAAAAAAAAGGCTAGAAACTTGTAGTGGAGGAAGCGCGAACAGAAATCTATTCTAGGAGAATGATACTGAAAACTCTTCAGATAGGGGTAGACTTCTTCAGCAAAAGTGGCAGATTTTTCCTCTGCCATGGAATTAACTTATAATATTTAGCCAATTAAACTGTTTGAAAGGTGGTCCAGACATTTTCACCTATGACCCTTTGTGATTGATTCACATTTACAAACTGATAGCGGCCATCTTTATTTAGCCTCCAAGAACATTGATTTCAGCTAAACTGAGCAACTGTGCCACACCTTGGAATGGAATGGAATGGTCCAACTTCAGCTCTCTCCAAAGGAAGTGCACTAATATCACAGTCTGAAGTCATATCCACAAATTTGGGGAAGATAAGAAACGTGTGTATTACGAGTCACTGCATGAGGTCCAGGGCCCTACAGAAGATACATGGTCTTTCTCTATCGTGTTTCTGGTATGAATGATTGGTCAAAGGATTCGGTGAACGGATCCATGAATTTGAGAGCTGCAAAAAGGGCGGAAGGGGGAAGGGGTTGCAATCTATTCAGGAGAGAAAATAGGGGTGTGGGAAGGTAGTGACTCCATATGGCAAAGCGAGATGGTATTGTGTGATCAGTCACTGGCAAGAACAAGTGTATGGGGAAACTCTACTTTAGTTTGTCTCCACATACATGTACATGTACCGGTATATCACAGACTGTAAAAGATTAATTTTCATCAGAATGGGCATAAATCCGCGGGCACAGAAAACACGACAGCAATGGCGCTCAAGTGCCTATCATCTCTCTTAACAGCTGAGTTGGTACTAGTGTACACACTCCATATATGTACATGTACGACTAATTTAGGCAGGTTGAATTATAACACATCAGGGGTAGAATGACACACAATTATACATGTACCCATGGTAACCTTGTCTAAGTTTTTGGCACAAGATTCTCAAAGCAACAAAAAATGTTGGCAGAAATAAAAACCAACCCTTCTGATCTATTGAAATTACTTGATAGTTTGCACTGTCTGAACCACATAGCTATTTCTTCAAGCTGAGAAGTGTCCCGCATCTATCAAAAATCAACCCTGTGCAGAAAGCAATTGGCGCATTCTTCACACTGGGACAAAACTGGGCTAACTAGCCTGGTTAGTATTTTATCCCATGAGAACATGGTAGAAAATTGAGCTCCGGGTTCACCCCTTTGTCAGTAACTTTAACACTTTCTTAGGCAAACGGGGTCACTTTATGGGGAGGGGGGACGACATCCCCTGGGATAGCACGACCCAGCTTCAACTTAAAGATGGAGGGACTGAGTTGCCACTGGTGCTACGCTGGCTTGCATGGATCGTCCCTCCCTTCCCGTAGCTACATCCTAGATTGTAATCATGTCCAGGTGGAACGGATATTGGACAAAAATGGAACAGCTGAAGGCAAGATGCATGTGGGCAGTGTGTTCCTCTGAAATGGTGACAGACGGTATCTTGCTGTGCAAACTTGCTTGGACAGACAAGTGCAGTACATGTACAAGTTTGTGTGCATGTTGGAGTGCATGTAAAATGCCAACTATGGTATGGAATTACATGTTCTGTTGTAACTTGTTTGAGAATGAGAATGTGCTGTATGTACATGCACATGTAGGTGGGCCAAACCACCATGTGACCACTGCACTGATCTCAGCTATACATGTACATGTAGGTGGCTGCATTTTTCAAACACGCAGCTGCCAAAGTTACATCAGCTGTTTTTTCAGAACACGCTATGTGTATTTGTTTTAATTTACCGTGACGAGGACAGACCACGAAGGAAGCCAAGGGATGTGACCCTATCCTCAGTGGTTAGTGTATTGTCCCGGATGGTAACTGCCTGTGCTTTGTGTAAAGGAGAGTGTTGGAAACAAGATGAACGAAGCCCAATGCCTTCTCCTCTGTCGGTGGTACAGTAAAACATGACTCAATACATGCAACATAATGCATGCAAGTACCAAGTTGCCTCTTTAGTGGACCTGGTACATGTACATGTACTTACCATCGTCATCAGCCTTTGATTGGGGTGCTGTACCGATCCTTGCTGCCAGCTCGTCTGCCAATGCTCCACCCTGGCGTTTAAATCATCACATAAATACATTGAAGAAGTCAGGTGCACATACAATCATGCATACATGTATGTAAGTAGTTAAGGTCCATCACAAATCTCATGGACAAGTTAAGTAAAAAGACTAATTACAAGTCTCAGGGATTGAGCTGTGACATCCCCCCCCCAAAAAAAAATTTCACATACAGTATATGGTGGGTACTTGCTGGCAACTGAAAGGAGATCAAGTTAAGCCTCAACAAGCTCATGTACAATGTTGTACATGCACTTTGGATAAAATGCATACATACTGGTACACATAACATTTAAATTGGTTCCGTGTGCAGTCCACATGTTACCGATGAAAGGAATGACGATGAATAAGATTGGTTGTGCTTTTTGAAGGCTACGTGTATGAGTCAAAACACACTGACTTGTGCACGCAGGTACATGTAAGTGTACACTGACGAGAACATACATGTGGCATCCAAATGCTACAAAATGTACATCTACTGAGGTATAATTGCCTTGAGTACATGTACATGTAATTAGAAAAGGTCTTTTAGCAGCACATGATACATATGTGTTCAAGGCCAAAATCTATGGGGGAGTGTTGTAAAGATACTGAGTGCCCATTTTCATTTTTTGAGGTGCTTTTGAAAAGTTCCTGTTTACATGACCAATTCTGGGAATGAACGATACAGTGTAGAATTCCATCATCCAAATTATGTGCACGTGTACTTTTCCTAGCTTCAGAACTCTTTTCCTCTTTCTGAAAATGTGCCTCATTTTCTGTGAATCCCGACTTCCGATTTGTAAATGGAGCCAAACCAGTGGGCCGACATTACATGAGTTACATGTACATGTATACTGTATCCCTGCAGCAGCTTCCCTATAGGGATTCCCTGCAGAACCCCCAGGTTAGCCCCATGTGAGCAAAACCACTAATACCTGTATATGCACGCGTACATGAATGTATACAAATGGCAAGTCAAGCTATACCTACACCTACATGTACTGTATGACTCAATGGCCCGTGTCTGTGTGTAATTTTGCCAAATGGAAAAAAATTGCCTTCCTACAAGAGTAAAAATAACAGCCCCTGTCCAACCACAACTATTAAAGCACAAGTGGCTTGCCTTTAAAGTATACCTACCATATGACCCTAGTCTAAGAGAGAATAAAAGTTTGCAGGGAAGCTTTATAGAGGAAAGGAGAATAACCATTTCTCTCTGAATCCAATGCCATAACAACTTTAACAGGAACAAACAGGATAACACCTGATGACTGAGAAAAGTGACTCAGCCTGTTTTTTATTTTTGGCCAAAGGACAAAATCCTGAGGGCTCCGTGAGAAATCTGCTCGCTTTGACCAGTGTTGGCACCACAGCTGTTCCAGGACCAAACTCCTGAGAGAGCCATTTTAAACTTGTCTATCGAATCAGTTTTGAAAATTGTTCACTGTTGAGAGGGATGGTATTTGACTATTTGGGGATTCATGTGCATGTACATGTAGGCTCCAAGCGTGCTTTTCAATTGCTTCTACCCACATGTAAGGGCCTGTTTGTTTCCAGCAGATCTGGATTGCAATCAGTGATCTGCCGTTAATTCACTAACACCAGAGCCCATCTAATTGATAGAGCGAAACAACATTGGGATCACAGATCAAAATCTGTGTGAAATAAACAGGCCCTCATCTGGCACAAACATCAAAGTTTGTTTTATCATATTTGTAAAATTATTAATCAAAGTAAACTGACACAAATTCAACAGAAGTTCCATTAATTTACTCTTTCAGTGAATCTCTCAAGGTCCCAAAATGAAGAGTTAACTCACTTTCAATGTCAATATGGCTGACTTGTAAGGACTATTTGAGGTTCCCTTCAATGTTATGCAACAATGAACTATAAAGGTTTTTGTGTGACCCAACATGATGGGCAAATTGGCATTTCAGGAAGTGCTCCATGTCTGTGGAGGTGGGTACAAGCACATTGTACATTTTGAAATCTGTGTATCTATTGGTAATTTCATATACGCCAGAACGTTGAGAGACTTTGAAACATGCGCATTTCCATGCACATCTGTATACATGTAAATTGAAAGCTGACTGTCAAAAATCAAACAACTGAAAATCCTCAATCAACATAACAACAAGAAACGTTCTTGGGGGCTGCATTTGTATTCACTTGCCCAGGTCAGTATTTCTAGGTTGTCCAAATAAACAGTTTTTCTTTTCAACTTAATGCGATTAACTTGGTTGATCCAAAGGGTTTGGATATTATTGTTTTTGAAGGGAAAATGTGGGAAGAATATTTCATTTGCACATCTTTCCCACAAATGGAGGGCGTTGTTTATAATCAACCACACGAACCAACCAAAATAGAACACATATTCTTTTAAGCTTACTTACCAAAACAGAATGAATAAATTGAAGAATTTTCCCTCACCAGCCTCCCTCCCCCTCCAAAAAATCTCACAAGCTGTTTGAGGAAAATTCAAACCAACAACTTCCCACCAACGTTTATGTTCAAATTGTAACTGCTCAGGCACCGCTACTGTTGGGGTAAGCCTCAAATTCCAGGTACATGCACCATGAGATCTACCCCTTTAACAAAGGGTCAGGTGCGCCGCAAGTCCTCACCCTGGATTTGTGACAGTAATTCCAATGAGGTGACTCTGACCTCCGGTTTAATACATGTACATGTACCATCCCATGCAACTAGGAAATTTGGCTCTACGATTAATCCATCCTTATTTACATGTAGGTTCAATGGTCATCAACACACCTTTGGTTTTTCCTCTTCTTCATCTGATAACTTCTCTCCTTCAAAAAGATCATTCTCAGACTCCGACTGCGTCAACAAATGAACGAAACAATAATACCGAGTTAAACATATCATAATGCATCCATTTTTACTGGGATAACAGGGGCGGATCCAGGAATTTTTCCATGGGGGTTCGGGAGTCAGAGCAGAGATCTTTTTATTGTCTCATTTCTTGCCGACAAGCGGAAATAATAATGAAACATTACATGACATACATGTATTTACCATGACATGTTTACCATGGTATTGGTGCACTTACTCGACCCCCCACCCCCTTGGATCCGTGCCTGGGTAAAAAGTTGACAGAAATATCAGCTGCGGTCTGTGACTGAAAATATTGCAGAAATGCACATGTCTGTAAACTTCTACAAGAATCTGTAAACTAAATAAGCATATTTACATGTATATCAGTCCTTTATCTATTCAGTAGAATTTTCAGTATTCCTTTTGAAATGTTCCTGTAGCTCCTTTATTGATGTACTATGCAGATTTCGTTTCTTATTCAGGTCCTAGCACTTTTTATTCACTGCCAATTTTCCTGATTTAATAACCTGTCCTTCACACGGTTGCAAAACATGTCTAAAACCCTCTTCTTTATTCTGTTGAAGACCTGATCAGACAATACGGCATGGGCAAACACTTTGTCCTCCACTGGCATTTCAATGATGAGTTACGTCATCTACAGCAAATGTACAAATAGGGCACGTACATGTACCGTCAACTTTTTCATGATGTGCCACTTTGACCCCAAAATCATGATTTTTTGGTCAAATTTCTGGTTTTTGGCAAAACTAACCAGGCTTTGCAGTGCTTACAACTTGGTGTAATAATTTTTTTACCCAATCTACGGAAATCAGCCAAATCACGATGATTTTCCTGGGCAAATTTTACCTAAACCGCATTTTCACAAAGAGGTAAATTTACCTTCCATAGATAAAGCATTTGCAATAAAGGGCGAATTAATGGGCAGACATGTTTCACCGTATTCATGAAATGACAAATTTGACGCTGGAAACGTATAACAAATGTTACAATTTTAGCATCTACAGCAAAATAGCACATTTTCACAACTAGACAAAAGTCACATGAATTTTAGCATTTTCATGAAGAGGCAAATTTGTTTGTTTACTACAAAATAAACAATTTAATTGACCTCTACAAATGTTAATTGGCACTTCTGTGTCATTTAAGATCCCTTCTTTCATGCAGTAGCATTGGTTAAGTCAAAAGAATGCTAAGTAGTGAGAAAATAAGCATTTGAAAAAGAGACCAATTTCAAATGCAATTTTCTCGAAACCTAGGTTTTACTCTCTGGTGTGAAATTCACCTCTTTATGAAAATGGTGACGATACATGTAAATGTACACATGTCAAATGCAGGGCACGTGCTTTCACAGACAATGACTTTGACCTATAAGGTCACCACTGCAGAAAGCTGCTCCAGCAGGCTGACCAATCCGTGACGTGACATCTTCGAGGTGAAGCCAAATGGTGAATCTTCAGATACCAAACCCATTCCAAATACTTGTTTTTCCTGGCACAAACATGTACTGTGTCTTTTTTACATGCCAGAATTTTGTCTGCATCAGCTTGTTTGAATTTCAACCAAAAATGTGAACACATTCCAGAGGTTTCCGCGAAGTATGGGAAGACGATAAGTACTGCTCTTTCTGCCATGAACACTCGCTCTTAATCTTAAAAAGCATGAGTACTTGATCTGAGCACATATGTACTAGTACCTACCCTTTCTATCTGGGATGGTTTCTTCTTTGTTGCAACATCCGATTCAATCTCAGATTCTGTTTCGCTCTCGTCGGTGTACTGTAAACCGAAAAAGCCTGTTAGAAACATGTTGCTACCTGTGACAAACCGTTTCATGTTCCTTCGGTGCAGAGCTGAATTACTGAGCCTTTTTGTAGATTAATGAATACATCATGTACATGTATTTCTTGGTTGTTCAGCCAGTTCATCTCAAGTGAAAGATTAACAACCAACATTTGCAGAATGACAGAAAGTGGATGGAAATATATACAAACTTTCAAGTTGGAATAATTTTGCTTTCAAATCTAAAAGGTTTGAAAATAAGAAACCCTATGACTAATCATGAAAAGGTTTCAATGACCAGTTGTAGTGCATGTTTAAATGTACCATCTTAGTATAATATCACAGTGCAAATCAGTACAAGTGTGAAGAAGACTTTGTCTATACAGGAAGTTATAACGCGTGTTGTTGAAAAGTATTCTACTGTAGAACACACCTTGCGTTTATCAAGTGATGCACCAAAGTACATGTCAAAGTAAAAGGGGGAGGGTATGGAACATAACAACCATATCCCACTTCACATGCTTCTCCTCCACACATCCTGGTGCATATATACATGTAAATGTACACGGAGCGCTTTTGTAGTCAGTGGCAAAGGCTGTACTGTACCTTCCAACATTGCAAAATCCTCCCACACCATAAATGCACATTGTACAAGTGCTGTTTGACATGATTACGTACATGCACATGTAGAATGAAGTTAAATCCACCATAGTGACTCATACATGTATGTACCTGCACCATGTCAACATCTCTTGCCTAAAACAACTCCAGTTAAAAAACTTTGACCCAAGACCAATGAACATTTCCTGTGTAACCTTAAATATCATGTACATACAAGTACATGTATACACCCCTAGAATTTAGGACGTAGATGGCAGGTCCATGCAAGAGAGGAGCGAATCAATTAAAATGAGCAGTTGGGGACAGACAGGCCGTTAGTGCCTTTGCAACTGTAGATTCTCATTGGAGATGGCATTTTCCCACGACGCAGCTGTCCAGCGAAACACGCCAAGGGAATATGACGCACATTAACTTAAAAAAAAGCACCAGTTTCCTCCCCTTCCCCTCTCAGATTTGTTTGACAATTCTAATACAGGATGCAGTGCTCAACTGATGCCAAGGCAAGGGGCCTGTTTGGAACCACTGGGCCAAATCTCACAGAGGCTGTTAAAGCGGCCAGTGTTTTAAAAGAACTACATCTAAGCAGCAATGATAGGATACACTTGTGCGTTGAATAACAGATACGCATTGGAACACATAAAGCAGGCCTATGGTCCTAATGTAAGACCATTTACATGTACATGTACACATGAACTGCAAGCATTTCTGGGAGCAAAATACGTGTACCACAACTTTACAGTACAACGTAGGGGTTTTATCTTTAAGTACAGAATGTCGCCCGTTGTTAAGTCAAGTATCACAGTCAAATTACTTTTGTCTTAATACTGATTAGAATCTGTGACAAACACTAATGATCACTTTCACTCGTGGGTCATGAACTTTGTATACTACAATGTACACGTACATATGCTGATTTCAAGCTCATGCTTCTTTCTGTCAAGGTAATGGCATTGCTTACCTCTGATTCAGACTCTGATGTTGTCTTCTCTGAGCCACTCACAGATCCTTCCTCACTCATTTCTGAACACAGAATGAACAAATTTGTGACTGAATCCCACAAAATATAATTTAATAAGCACATTATTTCACTTATTCGTGTTGTACACGTGGAGAGGAAGGAAAAATCTACATGTACAGTAAGTACTTCATAGACACGTATCACTTGCTCCATTATCCTGCAAATACCAGTATTCACCGATTACTGATTTTCTTATTGCAAAATCTGTTCTGAAGCCTGCACTTTAAACATGTCATTCATGTCCTGTTGAGTGCAACGTGCATTCTCCACGCCATACATGTATTCATGTACATGTACAGGCATCAAATACTGGTCCCTGCCACACTGTATCACTGTCATGAATGATCCTTTAATGATCCTTCAGTAAGTCAATTGCACTAGTATTGAGACATGATTTAATATGAATCAACAATACAAACAACATTCTGTAATCCATGACATACGTATAGATGCATGCAGCAGCAGAGAAGTCAAAGAGTTGAGTCTGACACAAAATGCCTGCTGTCTCAAATGCATCAGGTCCTAATTTGAGTAAAACCCTACCGTTTCCAACCAACTCGAGACTCAGACAGGCAGCGGTAATGAGACGACGTGAAATTCCTCGAAAGGAGAAACTAAAATCAAACGTTGCACGTTACCTTCCTCCGTGATATCAGCCACCCCAACATTGTCATCCTGCATGAAGGCCGGACTACCAATGAGGAACGGCAGCGAGCGGTGAGCGTACAAGTCCTGCCAACAGCCGTACAACCAGACGGGAAAAGAAGGATGAGAAACGAAGAAAAAAATGAAACAAACTAAATAACAGGCGGTCTCAACTTGGCAGGGCTTCCAATAAGATTAGTGAGAGGGTGGATAAGACCGTTCATGGGCTAAACCGCTGACGGACTTGGCAAGCAGTGCTTCCTGGATATGCTCATGGCATGGGGTATACACTGTGGTCCTTTTTTAACAGTCTGAGGGCCTCGTCTATAAATAAACCCTCTTTGATTTGTCTTCACTTGAGCAGCACATGAGGCTGAAGGACAAGATGTGTGTCATCTGACAACAAAAGTTTCACACATGGGCACGTGCAAATTATTCTTGGCAAAAACAAATCTGTACTACAAGCACGTTTAAACAGTAGCATGGAAATTAACAAGTCATTAACCCTAACCCTCCTCAGTCCTCCAAAATCCTTTGGGCGGTTTTGGAGGATTGAGGGTGAATGGCAATAGTGCATGGCTGATGTCGAAGGATGCCATGAGCAAGGTCGTCGGTTAGACCTTGTGTTGTTCTTGCTCAGTCATGCATAAATTCAGCCCGATATTTCTCTTGAATCAACCACACTGCTCAAGAATGCCATTTGCACTGCCTCAACATAATGACAGGAATTGCTGGAACATTTTGAAGGAGTGAGGCAGTAGGCCTCCAAGTACATACATGTATAACATTTTCAAGAAATGTTGGAAGATTTTGGAGGAGTGAGAGAGAATCCAATTTTTTCACCACCCAAATTGGAGGATTCTGGAGGACTGAGGAGGGTCTCATGCAAAAAGGGCCTAGGGGGTTGGGTTAATGCTGCAAACCAAATACCTGTAGCAAACTGTCAGTCATTTCCAGATCTAGCACACAAGTACATGTACATATACAGTATGTAATAACAGTTATACACTGATCATGAAACAGATCACATGGGGAAACTGACTAGGTGCTTATGAATGATTATAAAGACGAACAAAGAAATCGACTGGAGCGGGATTTGAACCTGCGGCCTCTGGAACACCTTGCCAGTGCTCTACCAACTGAGCTACCAGTTTTTACACTGACATGAACATGTACAGGCTGACACGTATACACAAATGGATTTATGTGAGGAATTATACACGTAGTTATAAAAAGGGCACTGTGGTTAATTGATGTACACCTTGTGATTGGTATACATCTAAATGCATGGACACTAGCATGGAAAAAGAATTGCATTTATTAGGCATCCACATCAATTACATGTAGAATGATACTAATACTTTTGTATCACAAAATTATTAATAAGTATCCAAATATCAATACATCCACATCCAAATATCGATACATGTAGGGTACAGGTAATGAACATTCTTCAATTCATCAGTTTGCATCTGAACAAATTTTCTGAAACCTGAAGGTAGGGCCTACTAGTGTTCTGGTCTGTTGTCCATCCTGCCCCACCCGGTGCAAATTTTCGGTCACAAAAATTGGAGTTTACCCTGAGGCACTCCAGACGGAGGTGTGCACACTGCCTCAGGGTCCAACTGCCACCAAAACAGGAAAAGGAGTAAACCAACTAGGAAAAAAAGAAAAAGAAAAAAAAAGACCTTCCGGTTTGCTGGGGGTCGGTTCCGATCAAAGACCAGACAGAAAGGTCTTTCTTTCCCCTCTTCTCTAGAATTTGTTCATCCCTCTCCACAAATCCGTGTCAACAGGTTTTAGTGGCTCCCCAAGTTTCTCTAAAGATAACTGGGTGGATAATTAGAATGGACTTCAACTAGACAAGGATTAAACGATGGGGGTTCTTGAATGCTTCCTTGTTTAAAGGTCAGGCCTACACTTGCGGCAATTTACGGTGTGCTTGGATGTGTAACTACGATACAGTCTAAGTTAATGCAGGGAGTACAAGTTCATCCTCTACGGTATGTACATGTACATACAATGGTACCTGTCCTTCTACACTCACTGTACGAGCACGTACATGTATCTCTGATTAAGGTCTCATTTTACCACTTGCTCACCTATCCCGAGGACAGACTCGTACATGTTCGTGTACAGAGACTCGTTCTTCTGTTCAAACATGTTTTGTCTAGCCTTGATACTCAATAATAAGGATGATTATGGCAGGCTTACCTTTCCAGTATTAGCACTGTGTCTTTTTTGGCAGAGTTTATTTGCAATTCATCATCATTTTGTTCGTTTATGGTAGCCCCCAAAACCACAGTTTTTCAGCATGTTTACAAGTGATCAGTTTTCAAGTCACATTTTCTTTTAACCTCTTCGCGACGGATGACAGTAAGAGCCACCATAAAAATTGAGATTCTCAGCCCGCTTTACAGCTATAATTCTTGGCCCACACTCAAGCGAACACGGTGAAAGAAGGCAGACCCTGGCTCTTGTATATATGGTGATTGGCCTTTGTGTGTAGCCCAGAAATGAAAAGACCAAATTTGCATCATAAGCACCAGCTTCACAATAGTCCCCACTTTGAAAAGAGGCAATGGGAATGTGGAAGCGTGAGTAGAGCCGCATGCCACCAAACAATGAGCCTTTTCACTGTGTAATTCAAAGCGTGCAGAGCATGCAGGGCCACAATCCAAGAATTTGCGGTTTGGCAGGTGGCATTCATGGCCAAGCGAGGCTGGAATTCTTGGAGTCAGCTTTCAGAAAAAAGTTCCCGTCATCATGGGGTTAAATCTTGAAGAGTTCTTGTGGGTGTTTTATGTCTTTTGATTTAGTATTAATTTCATGTGTTTTCGATGTATTTCAATAAATGTGTATTATGCACTCGCTGCCGGGGATTCCAGATCCGGACACGTACATGTATGCTTTATATGTGTGGTCGGGGTCTCCGAACTCGGACAAAGGAAACAGGGCCTTGTAACAAAAGACCGTACTTGGAACAAAAGACCAGGCTGCAGGGAATTACCGACATTTTTTAAACTCTCAAAAGTGGAGATAATCCAGCCTTGTTTTGAAACAGTATACCACGGTTTGGGGCATTTAGAGCAAGCGGATTACCACTGGGGAGAAAAGCGCTCCACCACCGCAGCGATGAGCCACACAGCACCGCTGCATGCTAATCTGGCCCCAACTGAAAAGAGGTCAGCAGCACACTGATCCGGGTTCGTTACCAAAAGAAAGTTATATAACACCGCACAATCTGGGCTCTTTTTACAAGGCTGCAGGCCTAGCTGAAATACTCGGGCGTCAATAGATTTTGTCTGTCAGGCTACAGTCCTTCACGTGTTTTTAAGTGTCCAGTAAATGAAGATAGGAATCATTAAAGAATTTTGAAAACAGAAAAAGTGATAAATACCCCAGCATCAACAACATTGATAACTGCCCCGGCAGGAAGTGGTTAATTTGTTTATGAAAGCCATGTCAGTTTTATGTATTGTTTTACACTATAAAGTACGTTTAGATTTTACATACATGTAGGCTGAATATGCTTAACGTAATGAACAAAAGACGAAATATAAATTTATTCCTCCCTTTCCAGTGCTGCAGCAGAACAACCAAGCAACCGAACAACAGGGTGAGTGCCTCGACTGACCTTGGGTTCCAGAATGGGTTCCACCACGGCCCGGTAGGTGGGGTCCTCTTCCTCTGAGTCTGAGTTGCCGGCGTTGGCGTCCAGCTGCTCAAAGGCCGAGTCCAGCACGTTGATGCCCAGGTTGAGGGCCTTGATGACCCGCGGGATGACCTCCGCTTCTCGCTGCTCTCTTGTCTTGACCTTGTTTGTGGAAACAAGGAAGATGGGTCAGTGATAAGCGTAGAGTAAATACAGGGATGTCAGTGGGTTCTCAGTCCAGGGCTTGAAAATTTTGAGAGTGGGTTAAGTACTGTAGGCGTAAAAATACTGGAAAATACAGGAAAAATACACACACTTTTTTCCCCTCAAAACTTTGGTCATTTGACTAAGGAAATATCTCTGGTACCTGTTCTTCTCTCTTGTTGGTAGTTTCTGGTTTCTGGTCAGTCTCCTCAGAATCGTCATACACCCGCTGTAGAAAAAGTTCAACCGAAAAGCAAATTAAAATATTGGAATGTACAATGTACCAATACGCTTGCACTTAGTAGTTTCCTCTTGCCTAAAATGTCCTCATTTTTCCCACGCCAGCTGTTAATGTTATCACAAAATTTCATATCCAACCACACTTAAATGCAGTTTCTGTTAATTCTAACGGGACCCAATTAGAATGTTCCGCTTTAAGAAGGGTTACTACGCGTGCCTACTGTACCACACACCCTGTAAGAAATGACAACTGGCATGCGCAGAAAGGAAGATGTTCATTTGTGGTGGTCTTGCGTGACAATCGGGAAACTTCCAACACAGCCAATGAAGACACAGCATCCTCTGTTTGTTTTAAAGCCCAGCACAGGACGAATGCTTGCTGGAGGAGGTGCCCTAAAGGAATGGAATCTAGTCATGAAAGAGGAGTGGATCGAGGACTTAAGTTCAGGATGAGCAGTTGAATCAACCCCGACAGGACTAATAAAGCGAAACAGGAAATGAGGACTAATTGGCAGACTGTGAATTTTTTTTGTGTGTGGTCAAATTCAATTTGAATGCCAAGTCCGTACACCGTTACAGGGCACCCAGACGAAATGTGAAAACAAGGCACGATTCAAGAATGTTGGTTTCAGGACAACTTTCAAAACAATAGGGAGTACACACCCGAGGATTCTGTACACGTGTGACCCCCCCCCCCAACTTTAGAGATGGCTAGGTTGCCACTTAGATTTCTCTGCCACTGTGCTTTGGTAGAAGAAAAATGTAAATTTTTTATACATGTACATGTTCTTGTACATCTGGGGGTATAGCTGAGTGAGCTACATGTACATGTACTTGTGTTAACGCAAGTACTCTCCCAAAGCACACGAACGGCAGGAGTACGCCCCAAGGATCAGCGAGATCATGCAGGAGTATACTCCTGACCCAGGAGTTATGCACGCGCATCCTCACTCATGTTAACAGGAGTAACTGCGCGAACGCACCCCTGTAGTAAGGTCATGTACCTGTACCGAAGGTCTGCATGTACACAGCATACGGGCCTTTAGGGATGTGTTGGTCCATACTTTTATTCACACTTTATACCTATATGAACTAGTATGCAGCAATGGTCATATGATGACAGAGTCAGGTGTTTTGAGTTAATTGATGCTCAATAAGGAACAAGCCAAGGTCTCCGCTGGCCAGAAGCTCAAACTCTCATTAAATTACGTCCCATTAGAAAACTGAAGACAAATGAACAGATACTGTAGGCTCATGCACTTGCACTGCAGGACAAGGCAACAGTAAGCCCCTTCGGTTTCACCAGGGAGTATGGTTGTCTGTGGGAAGGAGGACCCTCAGGGGACCCCCTCCAGTTACTGGAATTAAAAACTAAAACAGGGAAAAACAGAGGGGAAAAATCAAAAGAAATACACAAAAAAAGAGATGGAAGGGGATAAAAATCAACATTTTGTTGGGGGAGGGGGACCCTTAAAATGACCCCCTTGCACTGTAAATGGTTTATCAGTTCACTGCCCGTCTCCCCAGAACTTCCTCGTTTAAAAAGTCCCCCCTGCCCCACCCCCAAAAATATCCTGGCGATGTCCTGAAGGTTAGGTATGAAAAATTTTGGCATGTGTCTTCTAGAGGGTCTGCCAGAGAGTGGATCATCACGGCTAATTATACATATTCCGGTACTCTGTACCATCAGGAATCGCATGCAGGCTGCTAATACAGCAATCAGCCATCTTGTTAGGAAAATTTATGTACACATCTTGTCAATGAACACCAACTGGGAGAGGTGATAAACAGAAGTGCAAAAAAGTTCAACAAGAGGATGTCTTTGGGGCAAGGATGGGCGTCACTGAGTGATTACTCAATTTAAGAGGCTGACTGGAAACTACAGAACTCGTCTGAAACTTTCAGTATGAGTAAGACTTTACAGAAATATTAAAAGTACTAAGAACAGAAAACTTCAAGTCGGTATCTTTCACTGGTGCTTTCAGATGCCTTTCACTTGTTGGTCATGTATACAATGTGTATCTATAAGCTGAAATCAGCTAAAAAGCTGAATTCTCACACCCCTGAAATTATCGGCTACCGGTATATCAGAAAACTTGTTTGTGACTTGCACAACAAATCATGGCGTAACCTACGCCATGATTTTAAGTGGCGCAAGTTCCCCCGAATAAAACGAAAATTAATGATTTGTCTAAACTTGTTGTGTTCGGTTAAGGCTCATCATTGCTGAATTTAACTTGTTTATACGAGGAATGCACAACTTTGTTTCAGAAGGTAACAAAGAACTTATATGGACTTCAATATTTCTGTCCTGTTCCAATGAAGAAAAGATGAAAACTTTTTCAAAATGGCTGGCAGTAGTAATTCAATGACTGTTTGATGACTGCTGTAATATTGCCAAGGAACAGCTGCGGTAGAAGCTGTACAAAGTCATCTTCGTCCAAGAAATTCAATACAATTAAAATGTTGTGCAGTAAAGGAACTCTCATAACATTGAACATTGTGCAGCTATGGCAGAAATTTGTGGCACAAGGCTTACGCATTGTTCAAAATTACGCCACGTTTCGTGAAACCAGCTGCTGGGAAAACTAATGCACAACATGAAAATTGTGCTCTGTCTGGTGTCACACTGTATTTTGTGTGGAAAATTTCCAAAAATGTCCATATGATGTTTTGGGCCACTGCACTACACGTACAGTACATGTTCTTCTCACGCGACTTGTGAGTGGCCCTCACGACAATGGAAGAATAGGTACATGTAAGCTCACAGAAGTGTACACATCTCAGCTACAAAATACTGGTACATGTAAGTTGAGGTTACAGCAAATGAATTCACAGGTCCGGATACAGGAAACAGGGATGAAAAATAACAAAGGAACATCTTTGTCACACTTCACTCGAGTAGCTTGTGGCATGACTGGAGGCTGGTAGGAGTGGCATTACCTCCGATCAACTGGTTCAGCCACAGCGGACTCAGCGTTACTTACATTTTCAATGAACTGTGTGTTGGCCAGCATGAGGAAGTCGTTGAAGACATTGTGTACTCGGGAGTCTGTGCACTTGGTCTCGTGCACCAGATTGTCCACCTTCTTCTCCAAGTCACTGGTCTTTGCCAGCATTTTGTGGGAGAACTCTTGCAGATACAGCAGCAGCTGTGAGAAAAATAAAAACACTGTGTACAAAACTACCTTACGGCCCATTTGCACAAATAAAGTGTGACACAAGCTCGAAGGGTCAACAATATTACATGCGGCAACATGGTTTCCTACATCAGTACATGGTATGGGCTGGGCTTGCTTACACGGACAGCGGATAAACCATGTGATAAGTTGATACACCACTGTGTTTGGAAATCTTAGAAAATGATTTTTGAAAGACGTAGTACTGAGAAAGCACATTCTGGCCAATCACCTGTCACACTGAGTATGATGTTACCGATTGACTGGCATGGTTGAGTGCTCCTTTGTGATCTTGCCTTTGATTTTCCCGTGTTTATTGTGGAAAGTCTTTAATTTTTCTTGAGTGTATATTATGTAAGATACATGTACTGCATGCCCCATACATGTATTACAATGTACATGTACACGTATATCAACGCCACTTGCTGTTCACTAAAGAAACCGGACATTGTTACTTTTACCCCATGTACAAGTACCCAGTACCGCGCGTGATGAACTTTTATGCAGGCATCTAAAATCCTATCTGACATTTCAGGTTTAATGTAAGGCAACCTCGGTAAAACAATTCCATGTGATGTGCTCTTGAGTTTGTGCCAGCTCTGAACATTTATAGCATTTCTGACATCAGTTGGAATTTTGTTCTTTCGGTTTCAAAGGGAACTGGTTAATTGAGATAAGCTTACAGCATGGAAGCAAGTAAATTAAATATAAAGGTACATGTACAAATGTACATGTATGAACATCCAAATGCACTAACGGTACATGTACAGAACATGTACAGTACATTTATTGGCAAGCTTTACTAGAGGACAAAACACAAAGGGTGTATGTCTCTGTCCTTGTTGGTTAGTCTTTTGTCCTCAGATAGTGGTATAGTAAAAGTAGAAATGTACACATACGATACTGCAAAACAGGACAGTGTAAAAGTATTATGTCCCCATCTGCATTACAACAGACTATAACTTTAAATATTTAAATGTAACACTTCAGCAAATTATGGCTACGTGTACATGTATACTGTCAATAAGTACTCGATCATATGGTAATTTTCACTAACAGACACACTAGAGTCTCCAAGGAGTGTACAGTACATGTATTTCCTGGCCAATGAGCTAAACTGAAAATGGCACTTCTTGCAGGTCTCCAGGCAATTAATCCGGAGATTCTGCAGCTGACAGGCAAGTTTCTTTAAAATCAATTTTCATTGGACTTGCCACTTAGACAAGATGAATCAGAGTTGGTTAGCTGATTTTGCCAAGGTACAATGTACATGTACATGCATGTACCGGTACATGTACAGTACCGTACTGAAGCATTTACAAGTACATGTACATGTATTAACTCATTAATACGTCAAATTATCAACAACCATTCATTTAAACACAACTGATACTTTCTTATCCACTTCAAGATACCATTAACTCTGTGGCTGTCTAAGTTAACCGACAAGTATTTGTGTTGATACCCAATGATGTGTGTCTGATAACCTTTTAACTGGAGGGTGTTGGACACCTTCTTCTAGCCAAGGGGAAAAGACACGAGACGGGGAAGGAACCAGAGTAGGCGAGGGCTACTACTCACGATGATTGAAATTTATTACCAACAGAGTGCAGACAACTTCAGAAAGGTTGGTTTGTAATTACAGCGGTCGGGGGCATCATATAAACAGGGTACCATACAGTGTACCGGTACTGACATCACCTTGGATGGAGTATATACATGTATGTAGGGTGGTCATGCACCGGCAGGCTGGAGGTTGTTAGATTATATTGTGCCAGGGATATGGGGAAATGCAGAATCTTTATCTAAGCAAAGTTGTCTTGAAATGTTGTGCAGTGCATGTATGAGTATGTTGTAATGTCACTGATAACACACTGTTCCTCCTTCGTGCTTACATGTACACTGTAGTATGCAATCTTACTGTGGCTTATTGGTGGTTATGGCACATGTACATGTATACCGGTACAGTTCATGTAGAGTGATTGATTCAAGGATTCAAATCTACAATCCTGGACAAATCTCGTTGGAACATGCCTCCCTCCTCACCCCCGTCAATGTTGTTTCTCATTGGGTAAGTTGGGCCGAATCTTGGTCCAATAAATGACCGCAACATAGAATGGGGGAGGGGGGATCTTTTGAACACGCTTCCCACAAGATGTTCCAACTATTTTGTCCAGGATTGTAGCTACATGTATGGCAAGCAACTCCACTCCCACTTGTCCCTCTCCATACTGGAGAACAAGTGGGCACCAAGCACTAGCTGTGGAGCAACCTGTAATGGACTGGCAATCCCAATCACAGGGAAGAGAAACTTCTAACCCAGCTGCCTTGTCATTCAGTGGAAGATGACTGGAGTTCCCAGACTGAATGTCTAGCCAATATCACAGGGTTGCTTATTACCCGTACACATGTACATGTACGTGCATGTACATGTACATGTACGTGCATGTACATGTACGTACCGGTAGCAGAAAAGCTGTGCTCACTGCATGTTCATTAGTCTATAGCAGAAAAACTTTGCCAACTTTTAAGCTGGCATTTTCACGTTTGCATGTGTACAGAGATGCATTATGTCATCATTTTAAGCAATTTCTTTTGAAGTCAGTGAGCTTTATTGTATGCTTTCTATTTACAGTGTCTAGAATGGACAGCGGTTCCGTCAGTTGAAAATCATACACTTAACACCGTATGAAATTGGACCCTGGTTTTGTCTTTGATGATACTGTGAAACATTCCCATGGTTAGCTTAATTTCTCAGGCTTTCTTTCACGGAAACTTACCCCAACTGGGGATTTCTAAGATTGTACATTCCAGGGCAGGGCACTTCAGGTATTTCATCATGAAACTGCTTGTTTGCACCCAGGTATACCAACTTACAAAGTTAAATACAGCAATCAACTCAAGTTGATGGCAACACAGTGCAGCTATACAACAAGTAGTCTTCTATGGAATCCACAGTTGTATTTTGTTGCAACAAGAGAAAACATGACAACTTTTCAACAGGAACAAGACTGTGTGAACTCACCCCAGCGTCTGAGGCCAATGACCAGTTGTTGCTGCTCTTGCGGATGTCCGGAATGGTCAGGGGCTTCTCCCATACCTGAGGCTCCTTCTCTGGAGGTGCTGGGGGCATTGTGTCCATGGAGCCATTGGTATCCCCTGCCCCAAAGGACGGCAGGGCAACAGCCTGCAAGAGCAAACGTGACACCAGTACCATTCAGTTAGTTTATAGTGTCATTCAGCAACCAGAATTAGAAGCCATTACTCCAGTAGCACAACACTCATGGACGAGTGAAATGCCTGCGTTGCATACATGTGCCTGTTTAACCAATAGGGTGTGGCGATTTGCCAAAAGCACGCTCACTTCATGCTTAAGAATGCACATACATGTAAGTGTGCGGTGCCACCATAGTTATGGCGTCTCCTCGGATTACTCTATACATGAAGATGCACGTACCGGTATCATTGACTCATTATTGATGAGGTAAAATCTTCAGCAGTGCTGATTCCTCAGAACTTGATGCAATGCCACTCCATGCCACATTATTTGCACCATTACATTGATGTTAACCCATTTTATGAAAGTTTGCACTACATACATTGTACATGTACTTGTAATGTGGACATGTACCGGTACGGTACCGTAGGACTTCACAAAAACTGTAATTGACCTTTCAAATTCATATTGGACGGCAGGAAATGCATTGAAACAGTACACTGTAAGAATGAATGATTTTATTTAGAACTACGGGTACATACATGTTATATTGTCCGTAAATACAAAAAATGTAAGGTTCAACACTGCTCAACTTATCAAGATTTATGTAAGAAATAGGGTTTTGTTTGTGGGGGTTTATAGGAAATACTGGTACAAGTACAAGTACTTGTTTGGTTGAGAGAATCTCAAGATTTGCTGTCTGGTTCCCATTAAGAAAAGACAAATACATGTATTTTCCAACATACTGTAGCAGGTGAGGGTCATCATGTGTTCAAGGACTACACGGTAAAACTGCAAAGGATTTGAAAATTGAGAACAACCACTCTGCTTTCATTAACAGTCAAGCTCTTAGGTGGATTTTTATGCCTACACTATACAATATAGGTCGAAAATACCAGCAAATGTGAAGTGAATGAAATCTGATAATTACACCTGTACATGCCCACTGTATGAAACACCTGTTGTGTTTGCAGTTCCATGTACATGTAACGTATATTAATGCTCAGCAAGACTGTAAATCTAATTAGTGCACTTTCCTAATCAAATTGTAGATTTTTTCACTTCACCTAACATGACTACATGTAACATTTCCATCATATTTAAGTGGGATCCGAAAAGAGTAATTTAAAGGATGTTTCAGGTAGGGCCTACACAATTCCTGATATTTTGGAGTAAGACAGAACACAGGTGTGCAAAAAGATTGTGGGTGTCCTTTGTGCAATCAAGGCAACACAAACATTTAGCCGCACAGGGACGTATGCACTTTCGTGACCGTGACCAGAAACATGTTTCTTATAGTTTGGTATTTTTGCAACTTGGTATGACTTTGTGACGTGCTGTTCCTGCCAAGCGAGACCAAAAGATTGGTGTTGGTTCATCACCACTTCGAAATGGTGAAAAATGAGCATGTATTCTGTTTCTTGTCATCTATATCAAATAAGTAAAGTTCCCAAATTTGTTGAAGGTATTACATGTAAGTGAACGAAAAAATAGGTACATGTACACGTCATGTGCTTTCTTTTTAGAATGTAAAAAGAGAGGGAAGGGTGATATAATGGATTGAAATGGCATTTGCAAAAGTGCCTGTGTCACTCTCCACCCGTTTCCACTGTTGCATTTTTGTGGGCCACCTCAAACGGGTTTAAGGTGGGGGTCATAACGCATGCCCTGGCAGGTACTGTATTTGTACATGTACTGTACATGTATGTTCCTCCTGCCACCATGTACCCAAACAACCGTTATCCTGTACCAGTTCATTCATGTCATTACTTCCGTATGTCTACAATGTGTCCCTACTTGGAAATATGTAGGCCTACATGTACATGTACATCATGTAATAATTTGTGATGTAAAGTCACAGAGGTGCCAAGGTGGATTCTTAGGTACTTGTACGTTGTATTCCATCAACCATTGTCAACACAGGTTATCATTGACAAAATTACAATGTAAACGGTATGTACATGTACATGTACTGTACATGTACATGTCAATCATGTGCCAATTCAAAAATATTGTCCAGTCTCAAGTCAAGTAACAGTCCTGACGTACAAGACAAACTCATTCCTTCGTAATGGTTTATTAAAAGCAACGCACGCACGTTCCTCTATGGGTACCAGTGCATGAATAATGTAAAACACAGCTTAAAACATACATGTACATGAGTGCATCTACTTATAGTATGGGCAATTCTTTCACTGTTAACGTTAAAACAAAATATCGGGTATTTCAGAATTTGATGTTAAATGTACATACTTTTACATTCTTACAAAGCCACTTGTGAATATAGACAAAAACACACGAGTGGATGTTTAAAAACACAAACAAATAACTACAACTGTACAATGTACAGGTACATGCAACAACCAGTCATGGAAACACACCTGTGGTAATTTCTGGCTGACACAGCAGATAGATTTACAAGTAACTATTTTCCAGCTGTTTTCATTTGGGTGGAAGTATGAAGTCTGCAAAGCTCATCTCATGAATTTCACTTATGTACTTCCATAACTTACATGTATGTACATTACATGTGTACTACATGTATGCAAACTCAAGAGAGTGAAAGTGAGAGCCTGCACTGCTGGGGAGGTTCAAGGTCTCATCAAACTAAGGGGTGGAAAAAAACACGACCTGCGCCAAATTTTGTGAACAACTCACCAAGTAATCACAAGTGCCAAGGTCCAAGTACCGAGCCATCCTTTTGCAAAATTCTACGGTCTCCAAAAAAATGTTACAAGACTTCTAATACTGATAACTTGAAAAAACATATATACAGGTATGTATCCAGGCCAAAATTGAAACTTTGTCCTTCGGCTGAGCTCAAACAACCCAGACAGGAGTCGCCATCCTGTAGACGACTCTATGACTGCTCTTGGCTTGACTTGTCTATACGACCTTACAAGATTTTTCTGTCTCTCCTCAAAGATACGTTAGCTGAGTCATGACTAATTGCTGAGGCTTGACCTGGTAAAAAACAACATCCTGTCATGAATCAAGACTGGATGTGTGTAGTACGGGCTAAAGTTACATGTAATGTACATACAGGCAAAATAAGCTTGTGGAGACACGGATAACGTGTCCATGATGCAGTCTGATTTGGTGACAAGAAAAGTGGAGTAAGCATTGTAAGTGGGAAAGAATGTTGCATCCCGATTTCACTTCAGCAACTGTGCACAAAGGCTACGGGGAACCAAGAAATTTTCAATGTTTATCCTAACAAAACTGACAATTTTTTTCTCACACCCAGGTTTATGTCTTTTCAGCATTTCTGCAATGACTGACCTTTGCTGAGATGATACGTAACAACACTGTAAAAGCAGGATGGGACATTGTTTCCCTTTACTGCAGGTCGATTACAATAAACATATGTACAGTGTGAAAGTACATTTTACATTCACAAGCTATCTGCGCAAAGCAAAAATGTTGTCCAACAGCAGTTGGGCATCTATACTAACATACATGCTTCGCTGAGCTTTTTGCGCCTCAACCAAAGCATCAGTCGCAAACTTAGTTGGCACAATCCAACAGCAGTGCTCCAGGACTAGCCTAACTGCAGCATCAGCTTACATGTTTAATATACACTGTACATGTACATGTACATGTAGGTCTGGATCATCCAGAACATGGACTGTACCGTACATCCACATTACACTTAAAGTTGCCATGTACTGGGTATATATTGAAGCAATATCTATCAACGCTGCAATCTTGCTTTCTTGCAAAGAAAGTATGGTACCGGTACATGTACAAAAATGTACATTGAGGCCAATATGCCATCGTGATGAAGTCCGTCGCTTTGAAACACAGAAGTGAACAATGTCAATCCTGCTATAACGCACAAACATAATAAAATAAATTTGTTCCAAGAGGAAGCCTTGTTAGAAAATCTCCAACGAACAAAATAAGATGGACCAATGAAGGCTGCTTGCTTTTTACTTAATCTTGGCTGAAACAGTAGGGCTGAGTCAATTTGAATAATGTACTACATGTATTTGAATATTTGACCTTCAATTCGATTGAATATACATGTATGAATATTCGGTCGTAGGTACCGACCTGCAGATTGCTGATGAACAAACCATACAAAATCAGTTGCAGTAACACTCACAATTGTACATTATGATCATTACATGTATAATAAATGTAGCTTCTCAAGTCTAGGGAGTTTCTCCAGCCATGATTAAGCAAGATTAAGATTAAAGAGACAAGTAATAATAAATGAAGCAGCGGGTACCGCGAACTATTTTCAAGATGTATTTTCAAGATGTACCCGCTGCTTCATTTGACTCGGACCGGCCAGCCGATCCCAGCA
>NW_019091508.1:457715-481759 GCF_001949145.1 Acanthaster planci | reverse complement strand
GCAAAAAAAATACATCTTGAAAATAGACAAGTAATACTTGAAAATTTCTATTCCTTTTAAATTTTTTAATGAATAATTTTACTTTTTGAATCGTTTACGATTTCTATCATTTTTCATTTGAATCAGCTTGAAACACGCCTCCATAATGCAATAATTGAAAAGTTTATATCCAAAAATTAGTAAAAGTCAAAGTGCTATAAGAAGAAATGGTACACTTGATTTCAGCGCATGAATATTGGTTGAAGGTTAATTAAGTACAAGTAGCTAAGCTTACTTGAAAAATTATTCAAAAATTACAAGATGTCTTTAATGAATGCCACAACAAGAAATCATTGTTTTTCTTTTTAATTATTGACCAAAACTTTAGTAAAATGTTAGGCCTACCTCAGGCAACCTCCAACTACATGTACATGTACCTCCCACTATCTCAGACTACCTCTGGCAAACTCAGACTTTTACCAATACCTTAAATGGTATTTAATGGTGATGCAAGATGGACTGAGAGCTACATGTACATGTACATGTAATCTACTTTCAAGGTTGGTTCCCTTTACACATGTTACATGGACACACATCGATGTGCAGAATGTACATGTACATCAACTAATGAATAATAAAAAAAAGCCTCATGGGTTTTCGAAATTGTCCAGACAGAAATCTGGGATGTTCATTCTCATGGCGTTAAGTTTAAACTGGTGCAAGTCGTCTAATTTGCGTTCACCCACATCATCTGTCAACGTGGTTAACACATGCTAACATACAGTTTGATGATATTGCGGTAATAAGCCAATTTCCCATTCTGTTGCCATGTTGATTTTAGCGCCCCACGCGAGTAAGTGAACAAAGCTCGAGGGGAACAAATTCTTAAAACGATCATGGGCATCCATTCGGCAAACGTTACGCAACGTTATTGTCATGAATTTGTTCTCCTCTGTTAAGTCTTCTATTCTAAGCTTGCGCACATGAAACATGAAAAAGAATTATTATTGATGAACAGATTCAGAAAACTGCTGCGCCACAATCCATTGCCAACAGCCAGCATAATGAGCACCATCACCGTCCATGCACAAAATGGATGCATGATCATTCCCCTGTCATGCCTGTCAGTGTCAACATGGTCAATGAATGTGGCTGCTGGGTTCGGGAGGTAACGTTAGGCATAGGTCCCTAATCATTAGAAACCTAAGTTTCTCACCCCTTCATTTTGAGGTTGTCCATCGAGGCCATTTGTCAAAAAATCATCTAAATCCCCTGTTGGGGGAGGTGGCGGAGCTGGAGGGGGCGGCGGTGCCATTGTCGTTTTGTGCAGCCTGTATGTACAATGTACACTGGGTTTAACGTTTCTTCGCAATTGACTGGACTAGGCTACGGCTGGATGTAACGTGTGCAGCTACGGAAGACGTTCCCAAGCGGCTGTAGCAATTATCCGTAAACTTGTGCATGATCAGATGGTTACCGGCCGTAGCCAAGTGATTCGCAGTAGCCTCTACTGTGTCAGTCACGAGATTATGGCTCAACGCGCGTTATTTCTCCTGTGATTTCCCGTGAATTCCCCACAATGCCACGGAAAGTAACATGGCGGCGCCCATAACGTAATCTGACTTCCGAGTGTCCAGAGTTGGAAAGTATCAGTGTAAGACCATGAAAAGTACCCTTTTTTCATATTGTTTTCAAGAACAGCTCAACTAGGGCCTAGGCCTACCCAAAGTACGAATGATATGCTTCGTTTGGCCATGGCTAACCAGCATAATCAGCTAACGTCAGGACTCAGGCAGAACGTGGCACTGGCAGGCATGGCAGTCAGGCATGTCATGCATGTCAGGCAGTCATCAGGTCATGGCAGTAGCGTAGGCCTACCCCACATGCCCAGAAAAGTGTGGGGTCCGACATGTCCGACGTCTGCCCCGTTACGTCGGACCCCACAGTATGGAGCAATATTTTAAGCTCAAATTTCACAATTAAAAATTTCAAGAAACTTCATACAAAAATTCAAATCTCGATTTTACTTAGGCCTAGGCCTACATGTCATGTATACTTGCTAGCAGGCTAGCCCTAGGCCTACAAAGTTTGAATGAAATTTTATTTTTTGCCTGATTTTCCAACCTAGTTTTCAAAACTAGTGTTTTAAAAAAACAAAGTCTTTTAAAATGTGCCTGAAACTAGGAAAAGAATTTTCTGACAAACTTGTGGATGGATATTTGAGTGGCAGTAATGATGCTTTACGAGAATTTGTCAACTTGAAATGAAATTTTTACCGGGGATTTTCTACAACCTTTTTTAAGTGCGTCACGTTAGGTTTAGGGAAGACTTGGCTCTGTTTGGATTTCGAACAAAATTTCATTACACTGAGATTCTCTACGACTGTTTTAGCCTGTTGGGTTGTATACAATGTAAGTTTCCAGTATTTTTAAAGTGTCCATAAAGGTGTAACACTTGTATCACGAAGTTACGTAAGGGTACCAGTTTATAAGCAAATGAGTTTTAAGGTTTCCAAGAAAGAAGTTTGGCAATGCTGTGTGAGGAAATCCAAATAAACATCAAAGAATGCCTTTTCAGGGGACTATTACATTTACATGTATAGTTGGCCAGCGCCCATGCATATTGGCACAGCTGCCCAGCGGTGAGGTTTGTGCTTTGCAATTGTGTGTACATGTACCGGGTAGGCCTATGCGAGTAATGGGGAATATTTTACTTTAAATTACCTGGTAACCACATGTTACAAGTTGCTTTAAAAGTCCACAATATGACAATAGACCTTTCTGAGTGATAGTGTTATGCCCCAACTATAGCATAAGTCCCAACTATAGTTGGGACGGTCCCAACTGTAGTGCTGCTGTTGGGCTGGCCCAACTATTGTTGACCAATGTCTGTGGGAAATGTCTCAACATTATCCAAGTCAATGTGTCTTACACTTGACACAATTCATCTAAATGTGGCACTTCATCTGTCACGTTAAAGCAGAAAATGTGGGGAACCACTCCTATAAACCTGAAGATGTCAAATCTGTTGAGGAAAACAAGTGAAATAAAGTAGCCCTGCTACACTAGCATGGTTGGTATAGTGGTACTCATCACTGTTCGTGACTCATTGGTTTTGCATCGTGCGAGCGTTGAGGTACATACATGTAGGGGCGTGGTCAAATTTGGGGGAATACCGTCAACTTGGTCAACTCTCATTCTAGATAACAAGGTTGCTGGGACAAGACAAACATGACAAATTACAGAACTCTGTTGTAAAAGGAGTAGAAATATAGGCATGATACATGGCCTACAAAGGAAAATATCAGAATTCTATGAATTGGGATTTGCAGAATTTGTTTTTGTGACAGTATTTTGTTTTAACGGTGTTCTTTATACAGATGTGTATTGAAAGTGGACTGTATTATTTTGGTTCCAGGAAGAATGGTAAAGAATCGAGGGAAGGGAACAAAGAGCCATGCAGTTGGTTCAGGAGGCAAAAGTAAACGCCATGTCCACAAATTTGAAAGATACGCAAGGGATTATGAAAAAGGTTAGCAAGTGTACATGTATATGTCCCCCATTCTGTTTCTGTTTGCACAAGTGTTTGGAACAATCAGTCGATCTTTGTTAGTTTTGTGATCAAACGATCATGCTTGCATCATGTTGGAAATATTTAACTTCCCCTTTTCCATGTTTTCAAGAAAATTTCCCACAACTATGTAGGCCTCTAAGAAATTAGAAAGAAAAGGTGATTATTAGCCGATAGCGGAGATAAACAGAAAGCACCATGAGACTGACCAAAATGAGCAAAACTTTTAGTTGCTGTATGTACACAGATAGACCACTTGTACCCAAGAAGCCCAATTAAATGGTTAACATTAATAAACTTACTGTATGAGATATTCTTAAATGAAAGTAAATATAAAAATGATATAAGGCCTACATGTATTTGCTCGTCTTGTCACTTGACTTAATATTTGCTTATCTGAGTGCTCATCATTGGAAAAATTTTCAGAATTCTTTCTTGAAATATTTGGTTGGTTACAGGATCTTACGCATACAATGAGTGTGTATCATAATCCAAGTTGGCTTATACATGATGTACATCATGTGATGGACAGAAGTTGGGATATGGTTCGGAAGATTTTTCAGGAAAGGTCGAGGAGACTGATGATCTCTCTATAATCCTGCAGAAGATCCAGAGAGCCAGTCCCAGCCAGCGGCAGAGGAGGAAGACCCCTGGCGGATTCCCTGCCCGCTGGCCATGTGGGACCTGCAGCACTGTGATCCCAAGAAGTGCACCGGCCGGAAGCTGGCCCGCAAGGGGCTGATCAGGACCCTACGGCTTGCCCAACGCTTTAATGGGATCATCCTGTCGCCACTGGGCACCCACTGTGTCTCCCCTCAGGACAGGTGCACTGAGGCTCATTTAATTCATTTACATAACATGGGAAAGCTTTTAAGACAGCTACTTGCACAAAGGATGTGGAGTATTAAATCCCTCAATGTTAGGTTGTTATGACACAGCTCCTGATGTTGGTCACCGTTGAAAATGAATTGTACGCACAGTTTCCTGAGAAATTTACATTGGTGGACATAATCCTTGTGTGATTGTCCGAGATATGGTATCTTTGTTAGATGATAACTGCTATGAGAGAGAAGTTAACTCAACTTGGTTAATATTTTCTTAATAAGAAAGTCAGTCATATGAAAATATTCCTTACACGTGGGTGTCAGATATATACATGTATATGGAGCAGAAATTCTTAGCTGTCAAACACATGTGTACCCTGGTTTTCTTTTCTGATTCATAAGCTGTGAAGAATCCAATAAATGGATTATAAATGAGCCAGTGTTGTATTCCAGTCCATCACAAGTCCATCACAAGTCCCTGTAAGTCCATCACAAGTCCATCACAAGTCATTCAGTCTTAAGCCAATTCACAAGCTATTCAAGTGAGCTGTGACAAAAACATTTCTTTGTCATTGTTCACCCTGTGATTTGTGAAAGGACTTGTGATGGACTCAAATACAACACTGAGATGAGCACGGTACAACTTTTAAAAAAGAAAAGGAAAATAGAAGCACCCAATTCCACCAAAGTTTTGTTGTCTTATTCTTCGTTTCTTTTTCCATTACTTTTTTCTCCTCTTCAACCGATTTGGTGTCTGTTGTACAAATTTATGTTCTTTAAAAATAATAGACACGTTGTCGAAGCAAAAGGCATCGCTGTAATCGATTGCTCCTGGGCCATGCTGGAGCAGACGCCCTTTGACAAGATGAAGGGTGGTCAGCCCCGGCTTCTCCCCTACTTGGTGGCAGCGAACCCCATCAACTACGGAAGGCCCTGTAAACTCTCCTGCGTGGAGGCATTTGCTGCAACCTTTTACATTGTTGGTGAGGCATTTGGCTTTCTCACTTTCCGGCAAACATTTTCCATTTTTTTGAAAACTTTGAGTGTGCTTGCTGGCTGGCTTCTCTTAGAGCTCATGGTCAGAAATTTTCACAACTTTCTTGCTTAGATGTTGACCCTGAATTTCAGCTTTTTTGTACACCTAGTCTGTATAAAAAGTATGGGAACTTTTTACATTTCAGCTTTTTGCTTGCTGTTTTCAGCTTTAATTTTAAGTGTCCACTTACAACCCCGTTATTCTCCAGTGTCTTGTTTGAGGCAGGGCGTTTGGGGCATATACTTACACCTGTCACCAATTCATAGAGTGACACTAATTTGTTAGGACAACAGTCAGTTGTCATCACAATGGGACTGTACTTTTTGATGTCATGAAATGTGACCCAGCCCAACTCAATAAAAATCACAAACTGTCATCAGAACTCTGAGTAATCACCACAGGCCTTTCAACAAATCTGTAGGCATCATTAGAAGCAGTACGTAATCAGTAAGGTATCAAACTGATTCAGATGTCAAAATGAAGAGCTGAGGACACAAATATTCTTGCTGATACCTTTACTAGAAAAAAGTGGGTGGAAAACTGTACACACACAAAATACTCATTTCATAAGATCAGTCACAAGTTCACTTCTCTAAGTTCTCTTCCACTCTAGAAGGAAGTATTGTTCAGCCCAACTTCACGCTGCACAGTAAATAAACCATTTCAATCTTTAATCTGAAGACCTGAATAAGAAGCCGTTACTTCAGTAACAACTCTCTCAAGCTTGGTTGATATGGTGTGTGTGTGTGGAACACCTTCAACAAATAGTATTTTGCTGCTCCCAGTCATGAGCAAACTTGTGGTGCACAAGTTTATGAATGACCACCTCTGTGGTGCCATCCATGCCACTGCAGTAGCGTCTTCTACAATTTGAACTCTTGCTTAAGATTGAAATGGCCGCATTTGTGCCCCATCTTTGTCAGGTCTCCCTGAGTATGGTATGCAGCTCTTGAAGAGGTTCAAGTGGGGACCAGGATTCTACCGGCTGAACCGAGACGTCTTGGAGAGCTACGCGGCCTGCAAGAACGGCGCCGAGGTGGTGGAAGCGCAGCAGGCCTGGATGGAGAGACTTGCGCAGGAAGACGCACTAAGATCAAATACAGGTGACTACAAAGACTCTCATTTCAAAGCCGGAAGAGGGAGTTTTTGATGGAGTGAAAGCCATGTATTGTTGTGGTTGGACACTTGAAAATATTGAAATTTCTCTGTAACTGGCAAAGGGCTTTTCAAAATTCATTCAGCTGGATTTGAGGGATTCTTTTCAGTTGCCTAACCGTCATTTAGAGTAAACTACCTCATCTTTAGTTCAAAAATCCCTCTGTGAAATTCAGAAGGCAATTTTCTTCATTAGTATGAATAATTCAAGGGAAAAGCCCTTGATCTCAAGGATTAAGCTCAAGAGCAACAATAAACAAACTTGAGCTGGAACACAACTTTGAACCTGTATATAAAACCCAGCTCAAACTTCAAAGTACATGTATATGTACTGAACACAACAGCTCAAAATATGCGATTTGAGTTTACAGTAAATCGTTGATCTACAGAAAGTATTTGGAGAGAAACGTAACTTCCTAAAAGATAACAGTAGGAACAGAGACAGGCTTTGAGAAAATATGATAAAAATTATAAGGTACTTTCTCTTATTGAAAAAGATGATTTTGGAGCCACAAATCAACTAGATAGTTTACCAGCAGTTGGCAGCATGTTTGGGAGCATTCCTTGAAAGACAGAAAACAAAAATCACTCAAATATCGAGAGGAAAACTTGTAATTTGCACTGCATACTAAGCTCAGACCTACCTGTCTTTGAATAAAAAATGTTTTCAAAGTAAGAAATTTTTCCAAAAACCAGATTGGAACCTGTGTGTAAACCAAGAACTTGCATGTAAATATCAAGTACATGTATTTTCCTTACCGCTATATCTTGAACAGCTCTGTGCGCCATGCAGTAAAAAAAAATCACTCCATGGTGTTCCTTGAGGTAAATCTGTTGTCCGAAACCCCAAAACAGTCTTGTGGGGTGTGGAGGTGGCCCGTGTACTTTGGCAAGCGTGACTGCAGCCCCCCCATGGGCCACATGGTACCTTTAACAGTGGCCCCACAAGTGTGACAACCTTCACCACTGAATCACACTGGCCACTGTAGGCACCTCATTGCCGGAACTATTCATTAGTGCAGATTATTAACCTCAAAGGGGCACACTGGACAGCTAAGTCCATCTTGTTATCTTTAGTCCACACTATCTACAAGATGCGTACGTTTCCGAGGAATCTGAAATCCTGTGGACTTGGGCTGATAATAATTGACGAAGTGTAAGTAGTGTTCATTTGAAATGCATGCTTTGGCAGACTTTCAGATTGGATTCCCTACAAACACAAAATTTGTGCCAGAGCTTTTTTCTTACATACAGAAAAATAACAGGTACAGATGCACAGATACATGTATTGAGGCATTGGCTACAGTCTTAGAAAATAAAAACCACATTCAGCTGCTTTAGATGAACCTGATAACTCTTAACAATCTTTTAAATGGTTTCAGATCAGGCTGATGGGGTTTTTGAGACTCTCTCCGAAGAACCCTGAAAACGTACAACATTAATCTCCTATCGTCAGTGTTGTAGTCGAGACCGACACAAGACCAGTCACAAAACCAGCCACAATTAACAGTGCGAACAATAACAAAGGAATAAATTGGTTTAAGTTCATTTGAATAGCTTTTGACTGGGATTCAGACTGGAAGTCTAGTATTGATCTTGTGCTGGTCTTGTGAAGGTCTTATTGAAGTGGTCTCTACTACAACACTGCCTATCGTTCATGTACCACTCAAGCATCTGTTTAGGAATTCCGCAAGACTGATTCCTTGAATTGGACTGTATATTACCACTTCAACTTCACTGGGTTGGCCATGCTTTAAAGTTGCAAAGAGTCTTACTATTTAGTGCCCTTAACTTGCTTTGAATATGCATTGTTGCCCCATGACTAAAAATATCCCTGTGGCAAATACACATGATGCCGACATGTGATTCACTCAGGAAGTCGTTGAATGTACGTCCCGTAAGATTGATGTCAATGTGATAGCTGGTCCTTTCCTCAAGTTCAAGGACAGTGAAGTCGCATTGGTTGAGTCAAAGGCGCGCCAAATACTGAGGAAATAAATGTTTGAAAAAGAGACCAACTTCAAATACGATTTCCTCGAAACCTGGCTTTTACTCTGTGGTGAGAAATTCGCCTCTTCATGAAACCGGTGATGATATGCACCAGAAATGAGTGTAGCTGTTTATGTTTGCAGCTGTGTGCAAATGCTAACTCAACTTAGCATGACATGCACCCCAGACGTGCACTTTCCTCAAGTACAAAAATCAGGACATGCCTTGTTACTCGAGGTGACTAATTTTACCCGTGTAGAAATGGAGGATCGAATCAGATTACAAAGGCGTGAATGTACGTGTAGCTTTGGTTTTCTTATTCTGTAAAGCGCCAAAACCTCACATCTCATTTGCTTGAAGTTACGCATGTACGGTGGCCTAGAAGTGCCATCTGGGTTAACATGGAGTACGGCATACATGCTTTCATGTAGATACTGTAGCTGCCTCTTGGTAGAAGGCACTTTTCATATTTCCTGCTGTTTGCATTTCATGCCAATCTGTACACGTAGACTGGGGTTATAGACAAGTTTTATCCCAAACATTTCACTGTAATTCACTCTAGATAATACATACATGCACAAAGATGACTGTCTCAACCGTAACCCCATAATAGGGTGTATGTAAAAATCATGTTGAAATTGGAGGATTGAGGACTGTTCAGGTTAAACCTACAGAGTACATGTGTATTGCACACTGCTTTGAAGTGGCACCATGGAACCCAACTCTTAGAACCCATTTTTTTTCCTGTGAACTCTCATAAATGTGCCAAAACTGAACACACTGCAGTGACTCAATAGCGGATGGCATCAGGCACAAAACCCAGTAATGGGGGTCACCCGTGTTTCCCCTGTGGTTTTAAACCAGTGTAAGTGTTTCAACACTTATACATACATGATTTTTTTATACTTGTGAAAAGGTGAGCAAGCTGTAGTTTGAACCAAAACAGTAGAACACTCTACATTTTCTCACATAGTTGTTATTCCCCTTTGCAGTCAAAAATGGACAGACTAAAATCTCAATTCAGTTATGGCCTGAAGAACAGGCTGTAAGGTGTTTAACACGCTGACTGCCGACTACAAGTATACTCATAGTAACAGGTGTACCGGATTCTGCCACAAGTATACATACTCAAAGGAAATGAAAGGCTTATGCAAATGCAATGTAAGTTGAATACACTGGCATCACTGAGAATACAACGAATACACTGCTGGCAGCGTTGAGGACATACATGAACATCTGGAAAATGCTCATGTTCAAATAAACACCTAAAAAATATGTGCGCATGCGTACAACACTTGCCAAATGGGAACGCCCCGTGAGATTATGCGCGGCAGTCAACATTTTAAGAGACGTGGCAAAAATGTAAAAACTACCAGAGAAACCCTGACTTGATGATAACTTTAAGTCCCACGACTGTCTTTTCTGCCATATGCAATATGGCTAAGCTCTGATCCTACATGTATGTATCAATATGGCCAAAGTACACTATGTATGTGTACAAGTACTAAACCGTCTTTAGGGCAGATACTAAGCCATTCTGGCTAACTGGGTTTTTGCTACATGTATGTCTTGTCATTAATTTAATTCCGGGGCAGGTCCAACTTTATCCTTCACAAAAGCAGTCTCACAACAGTATTAGTTTTAGCATCAAGGCAACCTCAAGACTGCTGGCAACGACACTGCATTCAGGCAAGGCAATTTTGCACTGGTCAATGTTTTGGAAAAACATTTCTTTGTTGGTCAATATTGTTCCCTCCAGATTTGATGGACATTGACATGGAGCAAGAGACGTGCAACTTGAACCGCCAGCCGCAGTATTCCACACCTGAATCGGACGACGACGACAGCGAGGATGAGGATGAAAACGACGAGGAGGAAGATGATGAGTTGCAGAGAGGGGAGGCCACGGGAGGGGCGGCCGAGACGAGAGACGCTGACAATGACAGTGACAGTAAGGATGAGGCAGACAAAGACAAAAATGAGAGGGGAGAGTTGGAAGGGGTGATAAATCGAGCTGGGGCTTCGTCATCAGGTGGCATAGATAAAAAGACGCAAAGAGATAGTCACAGAGACTTTTCTGTTGAGAGGAACTTGCCGGTCAGCAACACTAGTGACAGACACCATCCCTGCAGTGCCTACATGCGGAGGGAGATCACACATGCTCCTGAGTTTGACCAAGCCCAAATAGATAGCCAGGATGGACAACTACATGTTAGAACTGAATACTCCCGGGAGAATGTTTCCAGCAGCGGGACAACTGATCTTGGAAGCGCATCTTCTTGTTCACATGGTGTCAAAAGCGAGTTGTCGGAGGCAACTGAAAGATTACAGGAATCATTGGAAAATATTCATATACGTGTAACTTAAGACAGACAATCTTTTTGTGGACAGAATGACAGAGTCAGTGGTTTTTTTTCCACGAATGATGTATTTGCCAGTTTCACTGTGAAAGTTTTTTAATAAAACCAAATTCCATATTAAAGTTAGATATCCATGAGGAAATTACTGAAATTGATTCTGCAAAAACTGTGTAGGACAATAAATTCAAATTGCTTGAAAGGAAAACCCGACCGTTCGTTTGTAAATTTTCATCCAGACAAATAAAATGGAAGAACATCATGACAGTTGATCTTTTTTGCTTTGTATTGTCAAAAGTCATTATGAAGGGCAGCAAGGGCCCAACAGACTTTGATGTCAAAGTACCCCCATACTGATGAGAAGATGCCCCACCCCCACGCATGGTTTATTTCATGGTGAGAAGCCTACCTTGGTCTCAAATGAACTGTTTGTGGTGAAAACTGTACAATATACTTCAAGGGGCATAACTTTATTTACAATCAGCTGGTTTCCATCGTCAACCTGGTTTTGATGTTGTTGGCATGCTGTCTTCTGCTGATGCCTCCGCTGTGGTCTCCACGGCTGCAGTCTTCCATGTATCTTTGGCTGTCTTCAAGAAGGGCTCATGCAGCACATCATACAATCTCTGAGCCTGAAATGATCAAGTCACAAAGCACAGAAAAAGAAATGCTTTCCAATAGAACTGACCCCTTGTTTCCAGTCTTGCCTGGACCAGCTCCCGAGCCTGGGGGATAATGGAATTTGAGTGTAGGGGCCAATATAAAAAGAGTTTGCTTTGCAACTTTTGAACTGCTTTAAGAGCATAGCTGAGTGTTTACGCGTACACAATTTCATTAATGACAAATTTAACTGCAACCATCCAGCGAGATCCAAAACTTTCATTGATGGCTACAGCAGGTGCATGCATGTAGTTTTTCGCCCAAGTTCATTGGACCACACATTTTTCTCCTGTGTTTTAACATGTACATGTACTTGAAGTGCTCTCTAAAGTTCATGTGCACAGCCATTTCTGTCTCCAAGAACGGGGATGTGCAACACATGTTCCCCTTGCTTTACATCTCCAAAGATGCCAACACTGCAACTTGAAAAAGAGTAATCTGCCATGAGCCACGCACCTCAGGCAAAAACTTATACATGTTTATGTACATTTACATGTATCAGAACAATTAGCATACATGTACATGTGTATACATACCTGTCAACCACTTGCTGCCGGGGGACCTGTTTTCGAGCACGTAGGCTTTATACACATAGCCGGGGAATCCGTAATGGGACAAAGGGAACTGGGCCTTGTAACGAAAGACTGTACTCGGAACAAAAGGCCAGGCTGCTGGGCATTACCGACATATTTTCACTCTCAATAGTGGAGACAATCCAGCCTTGTTTTGAAACAATATACCACGGTTTGGGGCACTTAAAGCGAGCGGATTACCACCAGGACAAACGCGCTCAACCACTGCAGCGATAAGCCACACAGCACCGCTGCATGCTAATCTGGCCCCTATTGAAAAGAGGTCAGCAGCGCACTGTGCCAACCTGTTTTTTTGTTTCACTGTGCTTAGACTCCGCCATGGGCAATGTTAATGTCGCACCAACACATGTTGCAGAATGCAAATTTTTCAGTGCAACCTGATTTTACAATGAAGTTCCACTTTTTGCTGCACTCTTTAAATTTCAGGTGGAATTTCTCCATCCTTCTCAGGAAACTTTAACGTTTTATGACACATAAATGTTGGATAACAGTAGGAATACCTATTGTAAACAGGCATATGACGTACGGTATTCCATATCCATATCACATGCCCGCATGAGCCGAGTTGACAGGATGGTTGGCTGGTTTCCAATACAACAATTAAATATACATTGCTGGTGCACTGCCCACGGGAACCAGGGGCTATGTTAGGCGATAGGTTAGGCACAATCTAGTGCTGTATTCGAATCCTTTGCGCAGAGCAATAGCTGTCTAGGTCTTCGCTGCGCTGGAAATACCCAATGTCAGTAGCCGTAGCTTTTTCTGTAAGCCCATTTCCAACACTGCTACAGATTGATAAGATTACATGTACACAACCTATGTTAAATTTGCACAACCTATAGACTGATACCAAAGTACATATTTATGGTATATGTAACATGAAGTAACAGGAGTCCAGACATGTGTTTTTGATAAAATTCCCTCGATTTGAAAATATCATAAAATATGATATAGAGATTGTGAAATCATAATTGGTGAAAAAAAATTGTAAAAATTACATCTAAATTGTAAATGTTGGCATCTCTGAAACACTCAGAAGATTTTCAAGCCAGTAAGTGGCTTTATAGCGAAAGGTGTCTTTCTAAAAGTGCCTTGACAACAGACAATGCCAATTTAACTTACAGTAACATCAACAACAAAGGAATCGCAAACATTTTTTTCCTTCATAGAGTTGCTTACTTTCTGAGGTCCAAACCCAGGGCACAGATAGAGATCTTCCTTTGATGCTGCAAGGATCTTGTCAAACGTCTGGAGGGGGGAACATCCAAATGAAATCAGCTTCTTGAATTGTGTATCAAATTCCAGTCAGTTCCTTGTTAGTATTTCAAGGCAGGGGACTGGGTGGTAGTGCGTGTCCCTGTGGAATCGGAATACCCAACTAATAAAAAGGATGCTCTCCTACCGGTAGGTTCAGCAGTCCTGCCAGTGTGGCCACAGCTGGGACAGGTCCTTCCCTAGTTCACAAACAACATGTAGTGCATATAGGTTGACCCAACCTCGTTCCCATGGGTATGAGGCTTGCCACGCCATATTGATTCCCACCATGCCTTGTGAGTGGTCTAACCCCTGGTATTGTATGATTTAAATATCCTACTATTTGGGATATTCAAATTAGGAGTTTAGTCAGTATGTTTACGCGAGTCACAGATTTACACATGCATGACATGTAATAGAATACGTGGGCTTAAGAGAATATGTGGGCTTAAGAGAATACGTGGGCGTAAGCGTGCAGTTTTTGAAATACATGTGCGACTGCCTTTACGTTTTATATTCATTCTGAACCTTACGTCCGCGTCATTTTCTTATTCTACACTACCAAGGGCTAGCAAAGGAACACACGCGCAGCCTATGGAAGTGGCGTTGAGGTTGACCTGCTGTGATAGGTTGGACCAGAGTATTAAAAATACCTGTATGGAAGACTTCTCCACAAAGGAACTTTGACGGCATGGAACAGTCATATCATGTCGGTGACCAGTGGTCACTCCACCGGACAGCCCCATAATGCAAAAACTTCCTAAGGACGTAGTCGACAACTTACCCCAAACGTTGAAATCAGTGTGACGGCGTCCGTCTTGTTGACCGACTTTACTGTGCCGAGGACATCTGTCACCTACGTCATGAAAGAAAGAAATGAGGTTATGCATTGACATGTCCTGAGAGGGCAAGAGTTCTGTATCACTGGGATGGGCTCGAGTAAACTATTTGTGTATTCCTTGTTATAACAAAAGCAGCCTCTAAGAGACCGGTACCATGGAGATGCCAGCAATACATAACCCCTTTACAGAGATTTGAAACTTCATACTGAACAGGTTATTTCCATGTACCCACATGATGCAACAAGCATATATAGCATGCAGATTCCCTAAAGGGCATTGATTGGAAAAGATAGGTTGATACAATTTAGCAGGAATGGAGTCCCCAAGAAAAATCTGAAAACCACATTCCATGATATTTCCAGGACTTCCCAGGACTAAAATTTAACACCATGTTGCAGAGAATAGTTGTTTGATATTATGAACTAGAAACCTGCAACAGCCAATACTACAGACTGACATCGATATGGGCCGGAAACGTTTTGTTCCATTTAATCAAATTTCGCCGATCAAAAAAAAAACAAACCCTTGCATGATCATGATTTTCATGACTAGTTTTCCTCTCGAATCAGGTTTCCAGGACACCCTATTTTTCTCAAATTTCTATGACTTTCCAGGATAACTAATTTCAGGATTTTTCCATGACCAGGGAGCCTTGAGTAGGAAAGTTAATTTTGATGTCACCTTGGACAGATAATCAGTTTCAATCTTCTCCTTTAGGGCATCTGCCGATTTGTTCTCATAGGACTTGTAAGTTTCCAAGTATCTGCCTGCCTCCTCAGCACTGCATTCAACCACAGAGAACAAAACAATGTTAAGTACACATACATGTATACGTTTTACCCTCCTTTCCAATATCCATTCACAAAATACATACATGTTCGCCTTTATTAACTTCTTCCTGCAAGTGAATGGGCACAAATGCAATTTCGTATGCCTTCTAAATGCCCTTGCTGAGATTAAGACTTTCACTGTGGGATTCAAACTTCACCACATTTTCCACTACATGGAAGTGCATGAAGTTTGTACCAATGAAAATGAGAAATATGTTTTGTCACGAGTCGAAGTACAAAAGGTATAAAATTTAGAAAACTTTCCAAAGCACCATATTTTAAAGCATTTCAAAATACTTCAACTCAATGCGAGATTGAATTTTTTTCTGACTGCAAGCTACAAGAACAAAACAAAAATGAACAGCTGCAGATTTGGCTAAGTCAATGTAACTGTGAAGCTAAGGACCTGATCCTCTACAACTTATGTAACACCACACAATCTGGGCTCTTTTTGCCTGGCTGCAATACTCGGGCATCAATAGACGTTGCCTGTCACATTAGAGTAGCCACTAGACAGTCATTCGTGTGGGTGTAAAAGTCCAGTAAACAAAGTAATGAATTTTTGAAGAATTTTGAAAACGGAAAATCTTGAAAAACGCCTGTATGTGTGCAAAACCATTTTAATTGAACCTGGCAACAAGTGGTTAAGACATTATCACAGGCACGTTAATCCTGTGATGTCACAAGAAGGCAGCTTGCATGATATTGCCCAGAACATGAAAAAAAAAAATGTTGCACGCATTTTGAAATGAAATAATACAGTTTTTGTTGGCAAAAGGCAAAAAGGTTCCCTTCACGGCATCACGAAACACTGAAAACCCATTCCTTAAGTCAGATGTTAGGGAGTGGATCTCCATCTCCCAAGTGGCTGTACCAATACATGTAGGGGTTAGGTTTAAATGGGATTCAGTATAGACTAATCCCATAAGACGCCACAATTGCAATGGCACAGCACTCACATGCACATTCTTCAGCTTGATGGGCACATGCATTTGGCAAAGAAGCCAACTGGTCATAGAGGCATGTGACAGGCGTGTACCACCTGTCCACAAGTGTTGTGCCACCGCAACAATGGCTCCTAGGTCTGGTTGTTGAATTACACTACATGTAAGTGACATTATTCTTCAATTCAGGTAAAACATGTGACAGCTGCGAAACTTACGTACCTCCACGCTAGAATGAGAGTGCAGTCTGCCATTAAGGCCATGCGAGCCAGTTCCTTCACTGAATGGTGGGGATCTTTCTGAACAGACAACGAACAGACAAGGGGAAAAGAAAGTTCTACTTGATGAGGTGCTCTGCACGCCCCAATTCATCTACGGCAGCAAAATTTTGCTCATAGTCCAATGCGCACACACTGATACAAGCCGGCACTGGGGGAGTTTCATTGTTGTGTTCATCAAGTCACTTTCTTTAATAAGCCATTTGCAAGTAAAATTTGAATAAAATCTGGTACACTGAGTTCTTTAAATTCACGTGAACATAACAATTTGAATTTTCTATACTAAAGACACTGTTGCTACACCTCATGATTCGGAGCAAGCTTTTGCTTGGTTACACAAGAGACGCCTTGCACCAATACACATTTTTCAATGGATAAGAAGGGAAAGGAACCAGTCCATTCCAGAGACAGTGGTCGCAATGCAAAAGCTTACCCCGGATCACATGGTATAGCAACAGTGTCTTCAGTCTGGGGAATTCAAATTGTTAGGTTTATGAGCAATAAGATAGCACAGTGTACCAGATATTATTACAATTTAACTTGCAAAAGGCTCATTCCTTCTATACTGCTCACACTGTGACAGTAATGGACTTTCTGGGAGAAAATTCTGTCCAGTTTCTGGTGTACATTATACTTGGACCCATTTCCTTGTGGACTGGCCCTCTGGCCTGTGCAGAGTGTGGAGTGCCTAATTCAAATGTGGTCTTGTTATAATTTTTCAACCAAAGCATCGGTACGTGGTATGTAGATGTATTTTTGGATAGGTAAGAACACGCATAGATCTAAAAAAAAGTGATAAAAACGAATAACACTTTTGGAAATAATCCTACAGGGAGTGCAGAGGCGTAAGTTTATGGCAGTGGATGCATGACTCACCACATCGACCTGTACCAACAGCACCCGCAGTTCATAATGATGACCCAGGTCCTTCAGTCTGTCATGGATGTAGTTTGGGTTGAGATGGTGATACCTCAGGCTGTAAGGGCAGAACAGAATTTGAGAGAACGAAACCAAATTTTATCTCCCGAATCAATGTACATGTAATTGCAAATCACCGAAAGTATAGTCTTCCATGACAATACAAGTACACTCGATCCATGGGTTAACTCAGAGATATTTGAAAACAGAATTGTGAAGTGCAGCAAACTTGTAGAAGTGCAGGAGCATTTCCTTGGACAAAAGGATGCCCACTGGAAATGCCAAAATCCTTGACCACTTTAGGGTTAAATTTAACCCTAACCATGCACACCAAATCCAACAAGATTCCACATGTACTGTACATGTATGTCATGTACACTGAAATCTTGACGTTTAGAGCTGCAAGATGACAACTCTATTACGCAAATCTCACTTTCCTTTCTTACCATGCACTACCAAGGTCCTGCAAGGGAAACATTCACAGTATGCTATAACCATGATAACTACCAATACATACATGTATGTAAAGATTATTTTCATGGCCTATGTACTGTATAGAGCATTGCCAGTCATGTGACTTTTGATGGCCAGCATTCAATTTACATGGATGTGAGCAGAAACGCATGCACCTTCGAAGTCTCTGACCATTCTGGCAAACATGAAAATCGGCAATAGAAATACACAGATTCGAAAATGCAAATGCTTCCATGGACATGGTACATGTACATGTATGCTTCCTGAAATACATGTACAGTACCTTTGCCAGTCCTGTTACATCACATGAAAAGCCTCTATAAACTGTATGTACACGGATGTAATATCTCAGCAATCTCTTACCGGTGCGTACAGTACGCACACATGTACATGTACGTCTGACAGGAGAACTTACATTGTACAGCAATCAAAAAATAAACCTTTGATTCAGTTTGTATCTCTCAACTGCTTCATAAATTTGTGACTTTGTGTTTAAATACTGAGGAGCTGTTGATGGTGGTGATGTGTAACATGCCTCGCTTTTACACTTTAGGACTCCACAGAACCCTCAGATTTGCCACTGGTGTGAAAAATTCCATATCGCATATCACAGCAGCTATCAATGGTTAACTCTGGCAATATCTCACCTCAAAAAGAGCGTACAGGCAGTTCTGCCCATGACGTAGTCAGGGACAATGTCACCATACTCCCAGGGCACATTCCGGATGTGCTTGAGAATGGGATTGCCTCGCTGGGAATAAAGACACACAACAGAAGCAAATATGAAATTGATGACAGTATGAGTAAGAGTGTGGTTGGAAACCTACAGTGTGGCAGTGTTGGTTGTACATGTAAGTGACCTAGCAAACGGAACAAAGCATGATTCATCCTGATCAACATGCTGTAAAATAGGCTCACTATGCACATAAAAAGGCTCCCTTTGGAAGGTATTGCTGATACTGTTTCCCTATCATGTGAGTTTTCACAAATGAACATATTTTAGATTTTGTAACATATCTGAATTTTAACTAAACATTTGGCCACTACAATTTTTCATGTTTTATAGCAGATCAAAAGTTGAACTTTACACAACACAGACAGGTCTGTCTCTTCATGAAAAGAGAGATGAATTCTCCATGTTGAAAACCCCACACTTACTCCGAGACTTACGCATCCCTTTGGAATGCTGAAGAATACATTCCACATCTTGGTGTCTCTAAGGTACATGCAGTTAGCATGTATGTCTTAATGCTGAGGGTAACAGCCGCGGAAAGTGGGGAGACAGCTGTGAGACGAGGCATCAGCCATTATCAGACGGATTCTCTAAGCACATGCCCTCCACAAAGTCAGTTTAGAGGGAGTGGGCCACTGGCCTCCTCCCCCCCCCATCGCAACCAGTGGTCAAGTGGCTTCTTAATTTGACACGGTCACTCCTTAAAACTTCCCTGTGACCAAGTACATACTGTACGTACCTGTCTTGTGTTGACTATAATGGTGTTCGTTCCAGACGGTGCCTTAGCAGCTGTCGTGATGGGTGCGGCAACTACTGCAGTGGATACAGCAGGTCTGCAGATAGAATAGACCAAAAAATGGGAGAGATGCTGGCTTGGGTGCATGTCAGTGCTCATTGGCATGCTTTGTATATATGCACATCATTACCCTTCTGAATGAGGCCACGAGTTTGTTAGTTTCAATTTAAGACAATCACTTGAAAATTCATTCCAAAGCCCCCATGCAGTTACATGTAACAGTCGGCACAAATGGAGGGTTTAACTTGTCTGAAGTTAGTTGCAAAGATTCTTCTGGAGATCCAATCATGCAGAGAATAGCATGCATCCCTCAAGTACTGTCACTTGCAAAAGTTTAGGACCACCAATATCAAATGCATTAAATCTAAAGAAAAACCAACTTAAATCAATCAATCGTGGCAACTTATGTTTATCTTTGATGTGTAACCTTAGTATCTTGGTTAAATACATGTAGCTACTATTTGACTGCATTTCCATGATTTGAAATGTTAACAGTCTAATATGGTACTTAGTGTGCCCTCCTTTATTTCTGATCACTTACATGTACACTGGATGTTTTTACCCACGCTGCCCTACAGACAAAATGTCGTACAAGACCCGTTTGCGCAAAAGATTTCATTCAAATGGGTATAGCACTACACTCATGTTATGCAACACTGCAAAAACATGAAGTAATCATCCAATAAGACAATGTAGTGCAGGCCCAGTGACAGAAATACCAGTAAAATTCCAGGCGATTTGATCTTTTGCAAATGACTGTAGATCAAGTTATAAAGAGAATCATTTCTCAAACTTCATCTTTAATGTCTCACATTAATTCATTAGATTTCATTCTGGTTTCAGATGTGTTTGTCAGCTGTCAATGACTGATCCAAACTGACTGCCTCATTTGAATTGCGGGAATTGGTGACATTACTGAAGCAGACATTTATTGATCTTCAGTTTCCGTGGGCACAAAAAAAATCCATTTAGAGCATGAAGCTAAAGCAAGTTATGAGGCAGGAGGTTTAAAGGATGGACCCCGTGCTCACCTCTTGGCCATTGGTTCCTCATAGTCGGACTCGTCCCTCAACGCGGAGAACTTGTCGGCAAAGGCGGACCCTATTTTCCTTTTGGCACCACGGCCGATGTTGCCACCTGCCATGCCTGCCTCACCGCGCATGCCGCAGGTACTTGGATCCATACCTACAGATGCAGATGAACTGTTGACCTTGGGGTCACCATCAACAGACGCGCTGACAGTCCTGCCATTGACTTCAATATTGCCATGTGGCGTTGAGCCGGTAGAGCCTGTGACTGTAGTATTGGCTTCAGCAGATGCTGCTTTGGAACTGGGCAGATTTTCTGTTGAGGGAGGGACTGTTCTTGAGCTGGTCTGCTCAGTTGAGGGTCCTTGGCCCCTGGACTGTGAAGCTGAAAGACGGTTCCCAAAGTGGCTTCTGAAGTAGGACTTAACCTGCATGTGAAACGGAATAACTAAATAAATGATTCTACCCAGTATTCATTCTCTATCAAAGGATAAACAACAACATTGTGTGCAAACCAAAATGCAATTCAAGGAGCCCATGGTGATTTTGATTAATTTTCATAATCAAACTTAATATCACAATACATGTACATGTACTTCTTGGCACGAAATGTACATGTACTGTAAAGTCAAGGATCGTCAAAGTGGTCTAAAATATCCAGTTCTTTATCAAGTCAATGCTAAAGTTTCTTCAATGAAAATGCTGCTGGTTACAGGTTTTGATTTCAAACTCAAAGGACAGCAGCACGCTTTGATAATGGCTATAAACATTAGCCCTGCGACCAGTGCATCTTTGTTGGCTCAACCTCAGGAATGGGATACACTTCAGGAAAGACCTCCATGTACATTTATCAAAGCCAGACTCGTCATGATTTATGAGGAATCACATGGCTTCATACCGAACAACAATGACCAGTCTAGGTACCGGTGCTACAGTTCTGACCAATCCCATAGGCTGTGTGGCCAACATTCATTCAAGCGACTTGCTTCCAACGAGGCTCGTGTCAAGTACATGTACAGTATTCCCTCTACCCAAGAGCAATTCCAGAACGGAGTCTCTTCAGAAGATATCAGGACAATTTATAGCCTTCTCAGCTACATGTACATGTATATAAGGCTTAAGTCAGCCTTGGATGCTGTGGATGCTGAAAATCTAACGTTTGCAACCGTTTAGTCACCAGGTCTCTTATTTCCCCACTAACATGTATTGTCAAGTCTGGTTTTCACAGTACATGTATGTAAGTGGTGAAATAAGGGAACTACATGTCCATGTATGGTCACAGAAGTTAGTTCAACAGGCTGTTTTTAAAATTTAATTTTGTCAGTTTGTTGACTCCACTCGAACTCATTGATGAGGGTACTGTGTACAGCACAGAAACAGAAGCAGAAATCCACCATCATGACCAAGCCTACTGTCAATGGAGCAGAGGGCTATATTTTGCAACTGGGTGTTTTGGCACGTCTGATAATGTGTGGGGGTGAAGGGGGCTTAATGGATTGGTTTATTAATAGCTGACATCTGATAGTCTCACAATTCCCTCCGCCCGCCCATATCTGCATCACTTCAATTCCAGGATACCCATGTAAGAACAGACCTCAGAGAAAAACTTGGAAGTCTGGAATTCACAGTGTATATAATTGCTCTTATACACAAACAGTTGGGGAACATGGGGAAAGGCTTATAAATACATGTACATGCATTTGTACTTTTAGCATAACATATTTCAAAATTAGTGAGCATAATTCTTTGCTATTTCCTTTCTGAACATGTCCTTGGGCATCAGAGGATGGGTGGTTTCACTCCATACAATGGACATATACATGTATGTAGTTACTTGGTATACAGTTTTTCGAGTTTCCAAAATGACGTGATACATGTACAGGTAAATTGTTTTATTAAATAACAAATCTTCCTTAACGATTGAGGTACATGTACATGTACATGTTAAGTACACAACTTTCTACTAAACATGCTAAAAGGTTGTTTTGATGATCTCTGCATAGAATACCGGTTGGTGAGATGGAGAGATCAGTACATCATTTTGGAAGACTACTATTTTTCATTTCAAGATCAATCACATTGGTAAAATTCACAATTTCAATTTTTATGAAATTTAGACCTAAACAGTAAAAGGTAAAACGTAAATACATGTAACTTTCATCAGCTAAAGTCCTCCTTCATATCAGGCAAACTGAAAATGAAGTCGTTGGGGGCATCCCATAGAAGCCTGGGAAAGAGTTCCATATAAACAGACAACAGTTGATGCCCCTGTAAGACTTGTGTGAAGTGTTTTTTAAGTACTGCTTTGGAATTTTCTTTACTAAATTTCCCTTTTTTTTATGTATTTCCTGATGGCTGTTGTAACATGTTAAGTTAAAATTAGTGTTGTTCGTATACGGTACTCTTTCTGAAGTCTGTTTTAATGAGGTAACACTTTGGCTCTGCAGTTATATAAATGTTGAATTATTTTGGGGCAAATGCGTCTAACCGCAGGGCATAAACAGTCGCGATAAATAGCCTGCGTGACGATTTAGTTTGCACATGAACATCTGTAATTAGGTTTTCATTACCTGAAACCACGTGACAAGATATGATTTGTCTGCGAGGTCTAATGAGATGGTCATAACTCTTGGAAAATTTGAACTCAGAAAGAAGACCAAGTTGCTGTGCATGTCAATTTCATCTTTGTTATAAAGATAATCACTTGCTTTTGGGCATGTGACTAGTAAGGGGTACTGCAGCATACCTGTGTACAAAAATTGTTTATTTCTTTGGAGTGAATTTGTAGGTGCAAATGTGTGGCCTTTGACAGAGGGGGCAAATTTCTTTTGTTGTCCAGTGTATTTATTAACTTTGTTTCTTCAAACTTGCCACGTTAGGGTCTCGCCAAAAAATTAGGGTCGGTCAGGAAATCGAAAGCATTGATTTGGCCTTTGCAAGTTGGATTCTCCCAGCGTTATTTGATTGCTCTAACGATGATGTTTTCATTTGTTCCACCTGGGCCTACATGTAGGGTAAGTGTGGGTATACCCGATCGGGGGAGAACCCGATCAGCCGTGATTTTTTTTCATATAGTAGGGCCTACATGTACACTCTATTTATTTCATTCACGTCACAGTCTGTAGGCCCTATTATATGAAAATAAATCACGGCTGATCGGGTTCTCCCACCGTTCGGGTATACCCACACTTACCCTATGCCTCTGTTATTAAAGAACAGAATAGGGCACAGGCCTGAATGATAATCGTTGGGACGAAGTGGAAATGGGGCCAAGTAACATAAAAATAACTAGAATTTAGAAATGGAGCGAAGTGGGAATGGAGTGAAGTGGCGAAGTGGTTAGGGGCAAAGTGGAAATGGGGCAATGTGACCAACACCCTGTGTCATGTGTGTAGGCCACATGGATGGAGCATGAAGGTACATGTAGAAGGAACTCCCTCCATGCATCATTGCATGTACCAAGCATGTACATACTGTACATTGCAATGTACATGTACATTACAAAAGTGTAGCTACATGTATATACATGGAGACCTACATGTACATAGGCCTAGTACACGTGGTCAGCTTGCCCTAACAATTTTCTAACATTACCTTCGATTTTCCATGCTCTAACCTGGCGATTTCTTTTGCAGATGGTATGGTGAAAAGCACTTTTTCCGGCCGATTTCCCTCCCGAACTCTACTGTCTCCCATCGTTATGCAGCTGCACATGTACGTTGGAAAGTGCCAGTTGAGGGCGCTGTGAACAAAAATTCAAGGGTGCAGTCACGGACGTGTATAA
>NW_019091508.1:276746-418697 GCF_001949145.1 Acanthaster planci | reverse complement strand
TGGTGAAAATTTCGCGAAAATTCATTGGTCAACCCCCGAAAATTGAAAGGAAAATGAAAGGGGACATGTCGATCATCGTATTTCTGTGCAGCCTGGACAACTGTGAGAGTTGTATTTTTAAAATTATTGCAAAGTGTGGGGATTTATCATTGCAGTCTATGGGAATTTATTTGTAGTGGTGCACCCCCAAGTCCGAAGGGCAACTTATTCAAGGAACCAGATTAATTCGTGGGTAGCTGGTACGCAGTGATGGATCCGTTATGACTGCGTAATGTTGATGTCGAACACGTGGGTAAGGTACAAAGTTGCAGCCAGCTGATCATCAACAATAGCGGTGCGACGTGCTACTACTAGCCTTTGCTCTTTCATCAAATATGCCACTCATTTCCGTGTCCGTTGCCAGTCTTAAAAAGCCACCCCACCCCCACCAGGAAAAAACTGCATCGCTGAATCAATTCTGGAACTTTGGTCGGACCAGACATCGAGTATTATTTTATTTAGCTAAAACAGGAGTGCTGTACTCCCAACGAGTGAGGTAAAGAGAGGACGAATCACGACGTCGATGATGATGAAGATGATGGAGAAGATGGGGACTTTTAGGATGATGAGGATTGCCCCAGTGATGCAGAAAGTGACGAGGATTGGGTTTTCAAAACATCATGTTCCACGTCTCAGGAGTCATAATTGTTAGTGAAGTGAGGAATGTTTTAAATTAATGCAGTGGAAAGGTCGGAATATTGTGAGCTGGCAGTTTTAAAGTTCCATTTCAAAAGCCTCGTCTAGGCAAACCCTACGTCGTTAAAGGCAAAGAAATATGTCGCGAGAGCCATTTTTACACGGCTATTTGTGATGATCAATCTTCGTTCGATTACATGTATACCCAAGAGTCTCAATATCAAATAATATTTCAGATTTTTTCCCCAATATTAACGCAAATCACGTGACAAGACTTTAAAGCTGCAAGTTTTCTCCATAGGTTTTGTGCACGTTTTTCTACCCTGGGACGAGGCACCTTGTTCAATATAACGGCCGATGCAGCACCGTGTGTTGAAATTGTCTCAGATTAATTTTGTGGATAACGCGACCACTGTTCAATGTCTTTTTCAGTTTTTTTCAGCATAAAGCAGATGGAAACCTTCCTAGAAAGCCTTCTCAGTATGTTTTGTGGGGAAAGTGTCCTTTTTGGGGGCGTGGTCTGCAGTGGGGTGATCCCGAGGAGGCACCTACGTCAATTGTTGACACTAATGCAGAACGTTGTGCCAAAATTGTCTCAGATTTGTTAAACGATCCTTATTCGATGTTGTTCTGTTTCTTTCTCAATAAATCAGACGGAGGCCTTCCTAGAAAGACTTCTCAGTGTTTTGTGGGGGAAATGTCCTTTGGGGGGCGCGGTCTGCAGTGGGGGCGCTGAATTCAACAATACGGAAATACATCGGCGATACTAAAAATACACGGGAAATACCCGCTATACATGCTTGAATCACTGTGACTTACTCATCCTGGGCCTTTATAGCTCAACAGCACGGCCTATACAGTGTAATAATTCCACGTGGCCAGCCTCTCCAGACCCAGGCTCGGCCCTGTCAACCACAAGGGCTTATCCAGGACTCCAGGTCAACCGTTCTGTTTACAGTGCTGGCGCCAACCACAAGCCTCCAGAAACATTGGCAAGCATCCCAGCCTTTGGCCTGATGCATTTTCCAACGGGGGGAAGGAGTATTTTAGAGGGGAGTCGGTATTGTAAGCATTATCATAATATAGCAGTGTTTTGTGCACAAACATATGGGAACTGATATGGAAACCCCCCCCCTTCAGTCACTGCCAGGGCAATACCAAGATTGACACCCCTCTCAATAATTAGGTGGGGGGTTAGGAAAAGTAACGGGAATTCGATCAGGTCATAGATGGCAGTCAGTAGAACGATCAAATCACGTGATTTCTGAGACATTCTTGGCACATGGTCCTGAGTCCCAATGTGATCTCGATGCGGGACTTCTTCATGAAAACTGATGAATTTGATACATGTACTTAACTTGATGAGTTGATTTTTTTCCTCAGAAAGAAATCCCCTGTAGAAATGATACCGGTATACAAATTTGTGTACATACATGGATGAGGGAGCCAGTTCGGATTTCTTGATCATCTACGTCATTTGTGGTCCACAGAGGTGAAGGTTGAAAGTGTTTGTTCTCCATTATATGAAAAAACTCATTCGCATTCAGATGTTCTTTGATAAATACATAGCCAACATAGTGGCCTGTTTGACTGCATTTTATTCATTGTCTTAGCTGCTAACATTTAAAAAATGGAATAGCGAAATAACGAAAATCATTTACCTAGAACTGCATCTATCGATCATCGATTGTTAAGTTTGTCCGCTTTAATAAAGTAAAAAAAGACAAGTAGGCCTATTTGTAAGAGCACTGATAATTTTTTTTCCGGACAAAGCTGTGCTAGGCTCTGTGACTAGCTTAAGGTCTTGTTTCCAGGTTTAGATTTTTTTCAGACTGCAGACCAACGAGACTCTGGCCTAAGTTGATGCCAAAGTGTGGACTCAGTTGATTAAAAGCTGTCGACAAAGTCGTGACTTAGAAAACGTGTTGCATTTCAATCTAAAGAAAGTGTCAGGCTGGGTCCGGATGTACCTGTACTTAAAACTATAAGGTTTACATCTCGTGTCGTATTATTGTAGTCCTAAGACGATAGTTGGTTTTAAATTCAACATAAAAATCGGCATTCATTGTGTACATTCAAAATAACAAATAATTATTCCAAGCATAATTTAGTGTGGCAATAAAACACATTAAAAACAGTCCAGGTGCCTAAAAGAAGTTTTTTGTTTGTTCTTCAAGAGCAACTCAACGGAAAATATGTTTTCTCTGATTCTATCTGTTAAAATAAATTTTGGAAGCATCCAAATCGAACGCAGTGTCATTTGTCGTCAGAGCTCAACTATAACAAGCTAAAAGGGCTTTTTTTCTGTTCATACCAAGATGCAAATTCTGAACATGCTGAATGTAGATTGCGCCATTCTCAGAAAACAGACAAAACGAGGGGAATCCTCGTCCTGTGTTCGTAGTGGATAAACCCCTGTACGCGCCGGCATGCGCAAGGGTTTATCCACTACGAACACAGGGAGAGGGGTCCCTTCGTTTTCTCTGAATGAGGAAATCTACATTCAGCATGTTCAGAACAGAAAAATGCCCTTTTAGCTTGTCATAGTTGAGCTCTGAAGACAAATTACACGGTGTCCGATTCAGATGCTTCCATAATTATTTATTTGAACAGATAAAATCAGAGAAAACATATTTTCCTTTGAGTTGCTCTTGGCTTGAAAAAGCACCTGTAATTTTCCCCTAAATTGGACCCGAACCACGCAGTATGTACGATTACTTGGAGTTGTTCTAAATTCCAAAAGTGTCTTAGGGTTGAATCAACATTGGTTTAGACCTCGGTAAGTGACAGCAAATTCTAAGCATAATCACAGAGGCATCATTTTAAGTACGACTTGTTGACAACACACGAAAAAATCACATCGCTTGGAAAAAGTGTGTTCGCGAAAATAGTCATTTAAAACCTGAGATAGATTTTGCATATAAAAGACGCCACAACTGGGGAAAAAGCGAATCTTGTCTGCTATTTCAGTACATGATGGAAAATATAGCTCAAGGCACTTTGGCAAATTCATTTCAACATTATCGTCGTTTTGTGTCTGCATGCAAAGTTTGGGGGTGAAACCTTTTATATCATCCCTTTTTGCTAGTTTAAAAACGAAATTGTAAAACATTTAAATTATCGCTCATCGTTAAAAAATATTTTTAAAAGGAAACTAAAAAATAAAATGGCGATGGAAACTAAGTTGAGTCCCGCAATTGACAACCAAATCAATACAAGGTCATGGTTCACGCCCTTTGGCTTATCAGAATCAGCCAACCCTCCACCTCCCAATTGTGTAAAAAAAATATATATTTCAACCAAAGATCTGGACGATGTACATGTACAGTGCAGGCTATGATGCCGCGTGGTACATGTACCTCACACATCTAAATGTGCACCGAAAGTCGGGAAAGCAAGCAATTGGATGCATTTTCACTACTTAAGTAAACCTACAATATGACATCTCTTCTTTACATAGAGCCTGCAAACTTAGACCAGTGGCCCAAAGTTTGCGATTACTTGCAAACTGTAGGGTTTTAACACAAACTAACGGAGGGTATAAAATGGTTTGGACGTGGAGTTTTAAAATCGGAATTGAAAGGAATACATTAAGGAACAGAGAATGAAATATGGCTTAAAATATGGGCAAGTTCATAACTTACAGACACGTGTGATCAAAAAACTTAGCCTAGATATTTTTGAATTACAGGGTAGCCTAGAAAGAGTACAAGTCTACAAATCCAAATTTTATGCTACAAGGCCACTGGACTTGGGTAGTTTTCCTAATCGTGCTTCGTCTTAGTCTTTGGCTACAGAATTATCTTCCAATGCCTGCTTATTATGTTCGAACCAAAAGAAAATCCAGTTGGCACAGTATGAGACACCTTTTACAGATGATGCTGCATTTTACGGGAGGGTCTTGATGATACTGAAAGCTGTAGCCCAGGACAAAGACAAAGCGCAGGACTGAAACTTGAATTACACGTAATTCTGTTCCGCCGGGGAGAACCCTTGTCCAGTGTGGTCTATGCACCAGACGTCCAATTCTATCACAAGGGAATCCAGCACTGGTCTCTGCTCGGGCCCGGCCACTAAACACGCATTGGCGAGCGGTATGAGTCCGGACATAGCGGGGATTCTGTGGGCGATGTCTGACATCAGGACCCCGAGGCCGAAGACGTCCGACCTGACACCGTAAGGAGCCAGCCCCTCCACCACCTCGGGTGCGATATGCCTGCAGTGGCGGTAGTAATCGGCCTTCTCGGTGGGCGTCAGCGTGAGGCAGTGGGAGGTGGGCCCCGTCAACCTCTTGGCGTTCCCCAAGTCAATGATCCGGCCGTGCCACCTCTCCTTGGACTCGCCGGAGTTACTCCAGTTTCGCCATAGCAGCACGTTGTTGCTCTGCACGTCACAATGGGCCCAGCCTGATCGGTGGAGAGCAGACAGCCCCATGATGACGTCACACAAGATCCAGGCCCAGTTTCCGACCGAGATTGACGGCTTCCGTTGACGGATCACCTGGAATATGCTCAGCGTCTGCAGGGACTTAGGATCCCCGATGAACTCCTGTGCAAAAGACTGATCCGAGATGATCCCGACCAGCTTCGGGAAGATGGGGCAGTGCTCCACCGCCCGCAGGGCCCTGATCTCCCTGGCCATGGCTTTGTGAGAGTGGGCGGAACTCCCCACGAACCGCTTCACTGCGACCAGTGACGAGCCTCCCGCTGGCTTCCGGTACCGCATTAGGCGGACCACTCCGCTCTGTCCCCGGCCGAGAATCAGTGGGCCACGTCGCTCCTTATTGACAGAACGCAGGTCCTTCTCGACGATGGAAGGGGCTCCAGCGTATTCATCACCATCGTCCTCGATTTGCTCTGGAGGCTCATTACTGAGTGGCTTGCTTTGTGACCCACTCCTGGGCAATGGAAGGAAGAGGGAAAATACAGCTGAGCACTCATGGCATCTGAGGACCAATTTGTGAAGGAAGACCTGTGTGAGACTATGCAAATAAGAACGGGGAGCAGATGTAGCTTAAGAATGCATTATTCATACAGAGGTGTGTTAAATCATTACGTCAGTAGCCAGTCATTTTCAGTGTTCTGATTTATCAGCAGTCAGGAGTTTCTACTCGAGGTTTTGCAAAATCTAAGCTGCTACAGGGTACAAACTTCGACTTCAGTTGGATGACGCGGATACTTACAGCAGTTCCAAAGTTGCCTTGCGTATGTCTTCGGCAGTTGCAATGGTTTGCTTGTGGGCCACAGTTTTCAGATTCTGGGTAAAGATTAAAATTAAAAGAGAAGGTCCATTTACATGACATGTATATGACATGACCTATAAAGTCAAATTTCGCAGGAAAATATTGAAATATACACTTAGAAAATACTTCGGATTTTTTAAAACCAGTCTCACAGGGTTTGCGCACAGGTCGTCAAGTGATGTCTGTGAAGGCAAATATTTACGCGCGACCTTCTCACTAACTCAAGCAAAATATTGTGACATTTTCTGAAGATTCTACTCACAAAACTGTATGTTTCTAAGTCATTTCTAGCAAACAGCATTCACGGGAACACGATTAAACACTGAGGTTAGAAATTTACCGTCTTCCTGTAGAATTTTCACTAAAGAAGACATCTGAATAATTTAAGGAGTTTCCCTCTGGACCCATAAGGTTTGAATTATACTTTCCTCTGAATCCTAACTATAAAGTAATTGACACATCATATTAGTCAAACCTTTTCAGTCAAGGCCCACGGGCCGAATTGCAATGGGCAATACAATGAAAAAAATTCAAGTTATTTCAAGTATAACAAACACCTTATAAAAGCATTATGGAGATTAAAATTACATAAAACTGAAGGTACAAGAAGTGAGAAACTGTACTTTCAACTCGGCTATTTCGTTTTTTGTTTTTTTTTCTTTTTATTACAGTGATCAGTGAACCCGTTCCTTTGATCTCCTTTTAAACACCCTCGGAGCCGCAACGCCAAAAAGGGGGACCTTTTTTCCACGCGGTGAAAATCATTACCACATCAGTTCCTGGAGTCCACGGTCATGCCTGAACCTGTATGACTGTTCTCTGGTAGCCAATAAATCCCTCGGGTCCCCTCTCTAACAACACGTCATTATGCTGCTGCGGAAGTACATTTGTAGCCACGCCCACCTCCGAGCTGCGAGGTGGATGTTTTTTTACTACCAGGTCATTCCCGGTCATATGGGTGTCTTTGGGATACTGATCTTTCAAAAATTCTTACTCTACAGTGGTTTAGGTCTGGCCAATTGGAATCTACGGGCTTGTGGTGTATGCCTGAGGTAAGGACTGCATGAAATCTTTGCCAAATCAGTCCATTGGAAAAAAGTTATTACCATATTTGGTGATATGTGGCGACTTTTATCCGCGCGAGGTTACCACCAGGGTTTTAGCATTGCGAGAAAAAAAAAGATGTGTGCGAAGTCTTTGGGAAGTCAAGAATTTCTCTAAGTATTTCGTAACAAAAATTGGAATTTTTTCCGAGTCCAAGATTTAATTTTGTCTTTTCAGCATTTCTGCATTGACAGACTTTTATTGAGATATATGAAAGTGGAGGTAGGATGTAGTATTCTTTCCAAGGGAGAAACAGGAAGTTTGTAAGGTCTTCATAATCGCTTACCTGATGATTCTGGTGTCGTAAGGTGTTCGCTCTTGCTGTAGGCTGTGCTTGTCCCATGTCGTCCCCCTCGCTAAGGTTACTCTGGGCGCTATCATCTCGACTTCCGACCCAGAACACAGGCGACTTGGCAGGCGCGACAGTCGCCGGCCTGGCATGGGGACAGCATCCTACTTTCTCGCTCCCTTGCGTGCGCTGTCTGGAAGGTGACCGACTCGTTACCTCGGTGGTCTGGCCTACCGGCTCCTCTTGATCTCGGGTCTCCTGACGAGACGGATTGGAGGCAGGAGACCTTCCCAGCGTTGGGCCGCCTCTCTTACCGGTGCAGCAGCTGAAAAGGCTCGCCAGGCGGCCTAGTAGCTTCGGTGGGGACCTAGTGACGAGTAACAACAATCGGGTAGACAGTGTTATCATCAGCTCCCTCGTCACGCTACAACGGACGTGAATGGTAGGTTTTTACAGCTGAGCCGTCTTGAAGTCTGCGGTTGCATCAGCATTTCCTTGCCTTGCTTTATCAGTTAATTGCTTAGTTACGTAAGTGTCACGAAAAATCCAACTTGTGCAGAATTCTCTTAAAATCCGCGACAGTGTGTGCACTGGAAAATTCATCATACAAGCACAGATTACCTGCTTCAGCGGTGATACTGCGTGTACGAGCCAGAAACTTTGATATGAAATGTCCATATTATAGCCACTTGTGATGAACTCACTTTTCAGGCAGGATGTCCTGCAAACTTTGGTCTAAGTTGGCCCCAGCTGCAGCCCTGTGCATGCCCAGTCCCCTTGAAGGCATGGCAGCTTGATCGTCAATGGGACCAACCCGGTTGGATCTTAATACACAAGGCCTCCTCCTTGGTGCTCTAGGGAGATTATTCAAAGATGCTTTTGATGATTTTGGATAATTTGATAATTCCATAATTCACAGAACCCAAATACCAAAGATATTTACTACAGGCACAGAAAATATTACATGTATAGTGCGTCCTAGCTCATGGCAGCCCCTGGTTGATGTTTGCTGAGAAAGATCTTCTGAGATCTGCAGAGTTAAAAAACTGAATTTGCATTGCGATTTTTTCGAACTATATTATGAATAATTATATCTGTCATGTGGAAACTGCCACATAATATACTATGCCTCTGGAAATATGCATAAAATCTAATTCACCTGTTGGACTCGGCAGTCCTGGATGCGTTGTTGGATTGAGAGGTCCACGGACAAGCGAACCACCTCTTCCTATTCCCTCGACCAGCTCCCGTTCTCTGGGACGGTGTGGGTGCAGGGGGGTCAGGGGACCTGGTCCGAAGGGGAGCAACCCGGCTGCGTCGGAACATCTGGCTCAGGGCGCCAAACCGTCCGGACGGACCAGCGGCAGTTCCAGCCCTGTATTACGGTGAAAGGTAAATTTGAAGAAAGGCTGCATCCATAGTAAACTTTCTCGCCGATATTTTGGTTTTTAGGGGTGTTGGACACAGTTCAACCATTTTTATTTAGTAAAATATTCTGAACTTAGTTCCACACCTGTATTACGATAAAGAGGGCCTACGATGAAGCCTACGTTTTATTATTGTTATCTTGGTTTGGTTGGTGACAGGGACAACGTAACCGTTCCCCCCCCCTTAAAATACCCTCTCACTATTAAAATCTCTAAAGCCTCCTTCAAGAGTTTTATTTCTGATTCTCGTTTCAAACAGATGATGCAAATCAAAAACATTTCAGAGCTTTTTGATATTTTGGGACAAAGATTCAGAAAAGTTGACTCTAATCAACACTAATTAGTGTTGATTGAACGCTGTTAAAATGTTAAAAACAAAGTCCTTGCGACTGCTTGATGTTACCTTGTTATAACTATCAGTAATGGAAAACAGAGAAAAACACAGATAGAACCTAAAAGTGTCCTTGTTATAAATGTGACGTTGTACTAACAGTGCTCTTCTTATCTGTGTGCGACTGTAAATTTAATGCCACGCACGTACCTGCTGGTGTTGGACGGAACATCGGCGGGGTTCGCCGGGGCCGATGGGCCAGGCACTGCGCTGTGTTCGCCATCGTTACCAGCACTATATGGTGCTGGGTCGCCGACTGATGTCTCTCCAGGGTCTTTCGGTTGGACCAATCTGTTTCCGTAATCAACATTCTGTGACAGCATTAGAACCTCTCTTGGGGTCTTAAGCGTAAATAAATCGGTCCTATTACGGTTTAGTCCTAGATTTACAAATTACATGCACTCCTGTTATAAATGCATTGTTCTTGTAATAATTATTATGGTAGTGAGTCGAGCGATTAATTTTCAATATATAGTGGATGGTTGAAATTTCACATCCGAATAAGTGCAGATTCTCAGAGACTTCATTGATATTACAATCATGATCATTCTTTGAACTACCCAATACAGCTATCCCTGATCCATTAGAGCTATACAATCACTACACGAAAACAATTGTACTTCTGAGGCAGTAGACAGAGCCATACGTACATCAGTCGGGCGGTGGCGGCTCTAGCACATCTAGAGAACTCTTTAGGATCGCTGTCAAACATTTCGATTTGAAGGCGATTGAATCAAGCTTCAAATAACTGGCAAAAACGAGCGTAAGAATAAGGCTGTTCCGAACTCGATGAGCACAAAACGGTTTCTGACGGTGTTTATGTTTGGACAGGGCCAAATCACCCGGCAACATTGGTTGGGCAACGCTTGCCTATTGTTTCATTGTAACGTCACAGATTAAACGCGCGCGTTCCTCGTATGACGCATTACCTGCAGAGTAATTTGTCCAAGGCATTGCAACCAACCATTTTGACCAACTAAAGGTTGAAAAGAAAGATAAAACATGAGAAAAAAAGACATTACTGATATTCATGTCACGTTTTCCCTCATTTTCAATTTAAGGTTGGTCAACTGATGTCTTTGGAAGATATTTCCATCTTAAGATGACCACTCTCTAAAAGTAGTCTTGAGTCCAATCACAATTTTGAAAAATTCATCCAAATATGTTGTTCAAAAGCTAAGAACTTTCGAGGGCTATTGAAGAAAAGTAAAACAGAAATAGAAACCGATAGCCCTATTAATACATTCTACCCTTCTATTGTAACCATTTCAGCCCGCAACCAAAAATCTCCGTACTTGAAAACACAATTTTCTCTCGGAATTGTTTTCTACTGACTTTGTTTCTGTCCTACCAATGTCACCTCGACATTTAATTTCTGCCAACACTCCCCCACTTTTGATGGGACTTCGGACCGTTGCTTGAGTTTAAGGTGCCAAGAGAAAACTAACACACAACTGGGAGACTGCTCTCTAAATCGGAAAGGATGAAATCAGGGACGTTTTAGAGTGAAAATCACTCTGAATTTAGACTGAAAAGGGGCTGAAAATAGCCCCTTCCAGCGGAAGCTCGAGTGATATTTTACTATATTTCACTCTAAGTCGTGTGGTCCTTAATTTTAATTGGAGAGATTGAATTTTCACTCGAACAGAGTGAATCTTCAGTCTTTGGAATTTAGAGAGTGGGCCGGCGAGTTTGGCATGCCCTGTCCTGGGAATTTTCCCTATACTGCAATTTTCTCCAGGAACTCTGGATTGGCGTGGTCGGTTCAAACTGGCCCGCTGGATGGGGGGTCTCCCATTTTGAGTGCTTTTGAATATATGTTGGTTGTTGGGAAGTAGGAAAAAATCTTTACAATTTGTCTTCATTTTTCTCATCACCAGTTGACTCAACTCAACAAAAATCAGTGAACACTTTAAGACTTGCACAGCCCAAATAAAAAGAGAAAGCATAATATTTGTCCCTGTTATGTGCGGATAGCAATATGTTACTTTCTATGTTATTGAGCAAATAAAGCTGAGTTCGTATTGGAATTCCCGTAGCCTTCGAACTAAAAATATGCCCGATAAAAAGGGGAAAATTTCGAGTAAAGTACTTTCCTCTGGCGTGGTGCTATTAACAGAGTACCAATGCGTACTTCATAGGAAGTTCAAGATTATGACCGCAAGGACAATTTTCTTTTTCACCAGTTCAAAGTTTTAAACACTTCACCTAAATATGTTTCGTACTTCCCCGTCTAGTGTCTGTAACTGGTTTATCCCACTTCCAAGTTTAGCCGCCTGCAGCTGCCTCCATGCAAAATAGGTCCACAAATTTAAGGTTTCATTATAAGCCTTGATAAGGGACCAAAAAAAATGATGAGACTCCAAGTTGTAGACTGGTTTATGGGCATTGGCCAGCCAGCTAGATAAAAGTAAATGCCCCAACACAAATGTGAAAGTGCGCCCCCTCGAGCTCTACTGATGTTTTGTGAGAGGATGGCAGTGCACGAGCGCGAAATTCCACTTCTGGTTTGTATAAAAATTCCATCGTTTTTCGCCCTATAAAAACACTTTTCTTGAAATAAAATGTATAGTGTATATTGACTGGAGTTTAGAAATAAATTTGGGGCTTGTTTACGGGAAGAAAATTTATTAAAAATTTCGCCATAGTACATGCTAATCGTTGTATTTTTATACGCAAATCAAAACCAAGGTGAGCTTGTATTTCCGACACCACTGACCGAGAGCGCCTATTGAGTGAAGTTGTTTCGAAGTTAAACGTCAGTGCTAGCGAAAAAAATAAGTAAATCATTATTAATTATTTTAAGTCGGCATCATGACACCAAGGACACCTCAAAAGCGCCTTAGGCACCGTAGAGTGTAGGCCTACATGTACATTGTTGCTCGCAAGCCTTAAGAAACTCTGTAAGAGAGGAGACAGTCAGCATGGTCAGTGAGACATGTGAGAAGCATTTTAATACAGTTTTAGACGTGGGAGGAAACCCGGGAAAACCCCATAGGAATATTCTGAGTAAAATCCACGGAATCAGGTAGGGCTTGAAAACCCAATCCCCGTGTGGACTGGGCCAGGATTTGACATGTTTGATTCCAGACTGCAGAGGTGGAAGGCAAGGAAAGAACCACTTCACTATGCCAACCTGACTCGTAAGTGAAATATACACTGTATGCAGTAGGGCCTATATTTGTTTGGGTCATGTTAATGGGGTTTATTACCTTTAGCACCCTGTTCCTATTAGGCCTAAAAGGGAAAAAATTCTACTTTTTCGAAATAACTCATCTAAACGAGTTATTGATGGTGTCCTCTTTCACATCAGAAAGAAAAGAGAACAGGGCTTTTGGTTGTTTGGAGAAATTTTGAGTAAAACGGTAGTTACATGACTGCCCAAAGAGAGCTGTGAACGACAAATAAGCAAATGTAGTCTGGTTCCTTGACCTGGATGGAGATTTGTTTTGATGAATCCAAAAGGTCTGAGTCGAGTAACCAGACAAAAAACAAAATGGCTTCATTCGACCAAGTGGTTGTCTTTTGCCAAACTTGCGTTAGAAGTTTGAAGCTTTCTTGCTTAAATATTGTCAAAATTTACTTAAACTAGGCCTATCAGGATTGAGTAATGGTTCCTAAAGGTCAAAATGTTAGTTTGAGAAAGTGGACTTTGTTTCCCTTTTTATAGTAACAGGGTGCTAATGGTAATGAACCCCACGTTAATATTGAGCGGACTCACTCTTTAACTTCATGAAGCCTGAAAGTAAATTAGATAGGCCTAGACTTAACTTTGAGTTGGTGATAGATGGTGAAAATTACATGAATTTGTACCATTTTCATGAATGATTTTCTGAGCTTGGTGGGTTAGGGAGGCTCATAAAGTTTCCAGCTGGTTTATTTTTTTAGTTTTCTTTTTGAAGTGAACTTGAGAATGTCACAAGAAATATTTTGATATATTTTTAGATCCCATCGGACTGTGCATGGCAAAGAAACTGAAGTAAGGCCTAGGCCGTGTTTTTGTACTGCAGAGCAAATTGTGATTTTATTATTTTATTGTACTCAAAAATGAGTGTGGATTTTGACTGAAAAGCTTAAAATACATATTTGCATAAAGTGTTTGCTCTTATTCATGTTATTTGTGCCTTGCTGACTTCAATAAGCCATTTGCGAGTTAAATTTGAATAAAATCTGGGACACTGAGTTACATGTATCTGATTGCACATAAACATAATTTAAATTCCCCAGACTAAAGACACTGTTGCTATACCTCGTGATTCGGGGCAAGCTTTTGCTCAGCGACCACCATCTCTGGAATGGACTGGTTCCTTTATGCCCTTCTTTTCCATTGAGAGCAGTGTATTGTTGCAAGGCATCTCTTATGTAACTAAGGAAAAGCTTGCCCCAAATCACAAGGTACATGTACATGTACTGTATGTTGTATATCAGCAGTGGTTTTAGTATGGCGAATTCCAATTGGTATATTCATGTGAATTTAAAGAACTCAGTGTGCCAGATTTTATTCAAATTTAACTCACAAAAGGCTTATTGATAGGCCTATTTTTTAAATTTTAAAATTCAAATTTAAATATGGAAGCCAGAGCATGCGGAAAAAGACAAATTTCAATCACAATTTCCTATTTAAGAAAATGAGTTCCTTATAAATGAACAGCGCCCCCATTCATTTACATGTATGCATTGTCCCTAGCCTGAAGGGTGAAATTTTTTTTTCATTGTGCAACTACACTGCCACTATAGTGTCACTGTTACTGGCAGATTGTCTGCTTGTTTAGGCTGCGCTGTGGTGGCCATAGGCCTAGCCGTCAACATGCCTAGATGAACATTCCTGCATGTTGCACAGACTTGTAATTGTTCACATTATAGGCCCTACATATTTGTCCGTTAAACAAGACATATCCATGCTTACAAATATACATGCCTTGTAAAATTTCAAGTTGCTTACAATTAATATGACAAACTCTTTCAGGGTGGTTTTTTTTAATTTCTCTTGGCTCAGTGTCATCTGCTAGTCATCATGGTCATTGTGTTGTTTGCGGAGCTGTTATCATGTTGTCAATGCGTGCAGTCTAGTTCTCAATGCAATGGAGTATCTGGAGTAACTTGTACATGTATCTGGAGCCTTAGGCCAGCATGTTCCATCGCTGATGAGTGTCTTATATCATGTAGTGCCCAAGTTCAGACCGATGTTTTCTGCCTTTAAGATTTCATTGCATTTGAGTGAGGATATGTGGCCTAGTGGCTTAGTTTTTTAGCCTCGGATCATAGGTCCCGGATCAGGATCATAATCCTGGCAGGTGTTTACATGTTTCTGACCTTGGGCAAGTCAGTTACCCCTTAGGGTGCCTCTCTTCACCAGGTCCACCCAGGAGTAAAAGGGTACCTGTGGGGACAGATAGGTTTATTGTATTGAGCAGTTGGCTCATCATCATTTCATGGCAGCATCGGGATAGTACCAGTACTGTATGCTCCCCAGGGAGCTGAAATGGTCTCAGGAATGTTCGGATGTTGTGAGCGGAGTGTGTAGGGGTAATGATGATTCCTGTACATGTATATTGCCACCTCTGAATGAAAGGTACTGTTAGATGCTGTGTATGTCATAAATGCTTTGACATACATGTAAATGTTATTTTTATATTGTTTGTAGACCATTCCAGATGCAGCAGCAGTCACAAACTGCCTCTCATCTGTTTGGGGTTTGGGACACCAGTTACTCCTGCATGCTGGCATCGGCAAGAGGATATATGAGCACACAGCAGGCAAAGGTGGGTAGCAACTATGAGCATTTAAAATGATCCCATTTGGGGGGCGGTGTATACATGTGTCACCTCCTAGTTTCTAGTTTGGGTGCTGCCCCCTCCCACTTTTTAGTGGTTAGAATGAAACAAGGCAGGGTTTGAGGAAGTTTTCAAACAACCCAACAACTCAAATGTATTCAGTAGCCCTAGAGAGAGAAGAGAAAATATAAAAGTACATGTAGGTCATTTTCATGCAAGGTCAAATAGTGTAAATGTACATAAGATGTACATCTCATGAACAGCGTCCCAGGGCTTCATTTTAATAAATAATTCACTTCGTTGATTTAAGGAGAGCGATTAAAAATTGCTCTCCTTAAATCAACAAAGTGAATTAAGAGGAGCGATTTGCTCTCGCTAACAAAAACCAAGTTAATGTAAACATACTCAAATAAAATTAACACAATTTAACTTCTTTTACTGAGTTCAATGAGTTAATGCACTTGTCAATTGTAATCCCGGCCCCGAGGGATCCGGCACTTTAAAAAATGTAGCGGGGACGTACCCGGGGATGTCCCAAAAAAAAGTGCCCCGCCGGACGGGACGATAGCGGGGACTTGCCCGGGGATGTACAATGGCTACCCCGCTGACCTGGGACGATAGCAGGGACTTGGCGGGGTTGTACAATTTGTTAAACTATCTATCTGTAAAATTTTATAGTACTGAGCCTCGATATGAAATTCAAAGTGTTTCCCTTACCCTGACATATGAAAACCTGACAAAGATGACGCCTTATTTTGGGATCAGTGCGTGCAAAATACAGACCTTTCTTTTTTTTACAAACATTGTTGCCACTTTCTATGGACTGCTAAATGATTAAAACATATGTAATTTAATCTTTCAACCAAGTAGCACTGGTCACGTGTCTTTTGTTTTGGCGATACTTTTCAAATCGTTGGTTATCTTCTAGATCAATCTTCAATAAACAAATGTAGTGTTGTGATAATTGTCAATTGTCTCATGTGCTGGCACTGGCCATGGCCACATGTACATAATGAGCGTTTCAATTAGTCAATTGGTCTCAACACAGTGCGTAACAAATTTTGCTATAGGATGAATTTCCATAATTATTTCTGAGACGTCCGCAAAGAAAGATTGTAGCGATTTGGTTCGTCGGCCCCCTGATTCCGGTGCTTCAGATATGCTGCCGAATGTTTCGCCAAAGTTTGGGATAATTATAGCAACTGCCCCTTGCTTTGCTTTATTTCAGTGGCATTTTACCTGCACTTACGGCGACCGACTCGATGTCATCTTAGCAATGACCCAGAAGAGTAGGGGACTTTTAGAAATTAATGAAAGTTATTAGTTATTTATTTTTTAATAGTTGTTCGGTTGTTGCAAAACAACCCCGCATGCTGGGGCAGGTAAGGTGCGGGGTATGGTCACAACTTGAACGCCCAGCCGGGGAATACAAAAAAAGGTGCCCCGCCCTGGCTGGGCAAATTATGGGGACTTGGCCGGGACTATCACGATTGCCCTGTTTTATCTGGCGCGCCAAGTCCCCGGTAGTCCTGGGTCCCCCGGGGCCGGGATTACAATTGACAAGTGCATAATGTAACTAGTCTCCTCGCTCGCCCGAAAATCCATTAAGCACTAAATATGATGTTGTTGTCGGATCATATCAAGCACTAACGATGGCATGAATATTCAACTGTGTTTCGTGCAGCACACAACGTTTTAGGGATGCAGATTACCAACGAAAAATTGCGGCGACGATCATAAGGTACAAAGAGGGCTTATGGTTGCAAAACAGGTGGTGAGTAGCAGGCATGCGCTGCGCTCTGGCTATGGACATACCGGGTATGCCAGAAAGCGGTATTTGGTCAGATGTTATAGCTCGGGCAGTTCAAACTCCTCCTGTGTCCTTCCTCCATGATACTACTTCGACCAGTGCATTTTCGTATAGAACACCGGGCACATTACCCTCCAGGGACTTTTTTCTTTTCTGTGGCATACTTTCTGTTCTCGACAAGCGAACATTGTTCTCACGCTCGAACCACACGAACACGCAAGGGATCACAAACCATCCTCCAGCCAATACAGGGTTTTTCACAAACTTCTGCTGTTCACAAACGGCCGAGAACGTAGCACCTGAACTCGACCCGTTCTGGGAGAGAGGTCGGCCGGGCACGGCCACGGCCACGTGCGTCCATGGAATTCCATAGGCCCGCCCACATGCGCTAGCACGTTTGTGTGTTGCGATGCGGGATTTATCAAGCACGCGTGCACAACTCAAAGACTTTGATAACCAGCCCATGTGTTTTAATACATTCAATTATTGGACTCGTTTGCTACTGTCGACCCAACGAGATTCAAGGGGCTTGTCATAAACCAACATCTGCTGGTTTGAAAAAATCATGCACTCCTTAAAGTTTTAAGGAGTGCTTTTTTTGCTCTCCTTGGAAAACATTAAGGAGCGCGGAGGACCGCAAGCGCGATTGCGCTCCTTTTAAATGAAGCCCTGGCGTCCCCTAGTTTCATGTGGTGTCCAACAGTACCCCGCCAACTTTTCAAACTTCCACAGCCCAGCAGTTTTTTGTTTGAGTCATTTCCTGTCCCTATCCCCCCTCTGCCCCCATCCCCAAAAGTTGTGGCAGCAACCTGTAGTGACACACAGATTAGTTGCAAATGATCGGTTGATTGCGCATGGGTATCATTTGATGACACTGCCAGCATTCCATCACTGTGGTGATTTCACACTATATAAGTCAAATATGCATTTCTTTTCCTAGTTCACATGTTTGGAAGGTTATTCGATCTCCCACAGGATTGACCCAGGGTGCCTAATATTATTTGCTGAGTGTAAAGTTCCATACTTTTTAGGAGAAAAATGCCAAATGTTGATGTGATTGGGGGCAGCAGTTGGCTTCAGAGTGTTTTCAATATCAGTTTTTAAACTATTTTGTAAAGATTGCCTGAATGGTTCATAGTGGTTAATGTTGACATTGATATGATGAGAACAAGGCCAGTGAAAAGTGGGTAGTACATTACACCAATATTGACATCCCACTTGTGAAGACTTTTTCATCACATTAGAAATTGCTCTTTTTTGCTAAAGGAGATAAGACTTGGCTAACATTTACTGCATCTGGCATTTCATAGCTGTACTCAAACTTAACCCCCCCTCAATTTCTTTGAAATCCGTCAAGGTTTGTAGAAGAATTTGGATAGAGGGATGGCGGGCTTAAAATTTCAAGTACATGTACATCTTGAAGCAAATTGCCATTGAGATTGTAAACAGTGGTGGTCGTTGAAGATCAACCGCCTTGAGCAGAAGCACCCCCTCATTGGTTGAAAAGAGTTATGTGGGTGGGGAGTGCTCATTTTGTTGGTAGTGACATGAACGCAGCGTCTCCTAGTCGTTAGTGAAGTGCACTTCCCACAAAAGGAGCCTCTGTTGCTCCCTCTGTTGGTCACGCTCGTGGCAGATAGGAAGTTGCCCTGTTTCAAATAAATTCCAGAGTCAAGAATTTGTCCTGTGAATTAAATGTCCTTTCTCTTTACCCAGGTTATACAGCAAGTGTCTTGCCTAGCCCACCCAGGCTGCATTGGGTCCAGTGGCAAATGGATATGCACAAACCGATAGCGAGAAAGTTAGTCACCCAGTCACACGGTACGTACAGGCTTCCACTTCACTGGTGCTGCAAGTACATGTGGGTGCCAAGGTTTGGTTTGGGTTCGGTTCAGATGCGGTTCGGAAATTTTTGCTAACTTTGGTTCGTTTCGGGTTCGGACGTACTGTACACACGTACATGTGTACATGTACATACATGTACATGTACAATGCACATTGAGACATCAAACAGCTCGCTACGAACTTGCTGTTATAGTACTTCCGTGTATAAAATATGTTAATACAAGCAATGAATCTCCTCTACATTCCCGTCCACAAGCAACTTTGATGTGAACATAATTTTTTTCCAAACTGTTTCCCCAGAAAGTTACCGTCGGAGGTGTGACAGTTTCCGACTGTGTTTTCCAGACCAAAAGCAGTTGCGTTTGGACCACACTTGACTCAAAAAACAATCATAGGATATGTGAAAACAGAAAAAAAGCCAGCATGCTCAAATGGGGGTTTCCTCCCTTACAGGATACAAGATGAAATTAGATTTCCAGAAAATTTTGTTTTGGTTATTTTTCACGAAAGAGATTCAGCTACCAAGCTATGGCTTTTGATGTATTCAAAAAACCTTCATCATTCTTTCCCAGGACAGTGCCCACGTGGCCAAAGGGACGATTTTCCATCAGTCTTTATCGAATGGAGAACGGCATTTTGTTATTTGAGATTTGCGAACAACTTAGAGATCTGGCAAAATTCCATTATGACGTATTCACACAATGACTTCTATCAAACATGATCAAACAAAAGGCAAATTGGTCCACCGCTCGAACCAAATCTTGTCGTGCGCTGGATCGCTGCACCGGCCCGCCTGCCAAAATCAATTTTCCCCTCCGGAGTTGCCTTCGATCGAGCAGGAGTCGGACTGTGATCAACATCCAATCAAAATTCATTTTGCACGGCCATTTATGACATCATTGGCCTAACATGGAATGTAATGGCGTGGGTATCGAAGATTGGCTAACATAATGTTAAATCTTAATATACATAAGCACAATTGGATGTCGCGAGAATTTAGAATTGTGAAGCGGAAATGCCGTACGTTGCATGGTGTCGGTTGAGTATTGGTGAATTCTCACCATGTGATTTTTCCAACCATCGTGTGATGCGGGACCACTGTAAGTTTACTGTACATATACATTTAGAGAAAGTGTGTACATGTACATGCACATATGCTAAGCGCCAGTGCAGCATAACTCATTTACATGTATTCATTTTTCGTTGTGTTTGCTTTTTTATCATATCTTCTTGCATGCATTCTGTGCGCTAGCAATGCCATGCCATATTAAACCCAAACATTCAAAACCGACCAGTTTGGTTGGGTTCGAAAGTGCCATGTTCAATAATTTTTGGTTCGGCTCGGCGGTTCAGCTGCAGCACTACACTACACTTAGGTTTAAATAGATATATCTCGTCCTACTTTTGTAACATTGAAAATCTACCAAGGTTTTTTGTGTTTTCTTTTTGGGGGAAGATATATTGCCAGCTCAATATTTGAAACACTCCATCCTCGTTGCTTTACAGAACATTGAATGCTGAAAGAAGTGTGTAGCTATGTGGCGAATGTGGTCTAAAGAGTATTTGGCAGTTATACGAATGTGGTATGCACAAGCTTTTACATGCAAAGACCAGCTAGGCTTGAAGAAACCATTTCACCATCAAGAACTTCGGCAGTGTCACAAAATGGGATTTCTTGCATCATTTCTTTGGGCTGCAGGGTTTTGCCTCAAAAGAATATTAATTTGTCAAGTTACTTACCCAAACAGAGTAAAAACACCATGCTGGATAAAAAAAACCCATTATTTAATTGAGAGAATTCACTATAAAATGGAATATTGTAATTGAATGCCTGCTGATAAGCACTGTGTGTCTGGATCACAGATGTGTTTGTGGCTCTTCAGAAGCATGGTCCAGAGTCGACAGGTGCCGTCAGAAAACCACAGTAAGTTTGTCTGCAATCCTACATGATTCCCAAAGTCTCTAGTCATGTTAAACCTCATGACAACTGCAAACATATACAGCCAACCCCAGACAAATTTATAATAAAGAAGTGGAAAACCAAAGAAAAGTATAAGAATTCAAGAAACTAGGATTTGCAAAATTTGCTCTTTTTAGCAATATTTTGCTATCACAGTGTTCTTGATATTGACAGTGGACTGTATAAATAATCAGGAGAAACGTTAGGGGTTGTAATTTATCAAGAAATTCCCGGAAGTTTACAGTGACTCAAGTGCCTAAAGTCTCTGTAAAAGTTCCCACAGTGACAGCATATTGCATGGACTTTTTGAAATGAAACGTTATTAAAATGGCAACAAATATGCAGGACCAGAAGGGGGCCCCGTAAATTTCCTACCCTTTGGAAGCATGAACATCTGCCCCAATAATGCCCAAAAGTAAATTGAAGTCACTTTGCGATTTCCTCTCGATGCCATTCCCTCGCCAGACTCGTCAAGTACAGCCGTCGTTACCGCGCCTTCATGGGGGAGTGCGTCCAGGACTTGCGCAAAGCTGCAGAAGGTAATGTGGTCAGCCTTGGTACATTTCATGCTGCTGAAAAAAATACAACAAATACACTAGCACAATGCATTGATTCACATGGCCACTTCGGAGAAATAACACCCACTTTGGGTGACCCCAAAGTCCTGAACGTGTATTTCCAAGAAGAAGCCCAACTGAACAAAGTCATCACAGCTTGTAAGCCATCCATTGCCCAATTTCATTGTCTCATTTACATGCTTCGGTATTAAAAACCAATGCCGCCTTTTCAAGTACAAATGGCCAATGGAATATTGTACCATCACCGCCCTCGTAAGTACCCATTCGTATCCGTGGGTGGGGAGAGCCAAGTAGGGGAAAGCGATTTGCCCAACGTTGCAACGCGTAATTAGGATTGGTGCTTGATTCAGGGACTTCATACCTTAACCACAAGGCCGCTTGCCTCCGCACAATAAAAGGCTTGGCAATGGATCTTAAATTGCCTCAACCACTTCCTGCTGGGTGGAATTTGAATAGGCAGGACAAGTTCCTTGGTGATTTTCAAGATTTTCCATTTTCAAAATTCTTCAAGAATTCATGGCTTCATTTACAGGATGTTTTCCACCTGCACAACTGATTCAAATGCAAGATTAGCATGCAGCGATGCTGTATCACTCATTGTTGGAGTACTGGGCCACTTTTGTCTGCGCTGATAATCTGCAGATGCTGAATGCTGCAAAAAGTGGTATACTGTTTCAAAATAATGACGGATTACCTCCGCTAATGCCAGCTGGAAAATGACGGCAATTCCCAGCTGAGGGTCTTTTGTCCTGAGAATGTTCTCTTGTTACAAGGCCCAGTGCCTTTGTCCGATTTCGGGCTGCCGGCTTTGCATACAAACCCCAGAAACCCCGGCACCGAGTGGTTAAATCTTGCCTTCTCCACATTCTTATCAATGCATTTCTTCTTAATTTATTGTATGCCCACTTTTCAATCATTATACCATGTATTCACTATTTTATTTGCAAGTCTTATCCTATTCATATTATTTGTATTATGTACTTGTATTTTTTTTAATGCGGAGTGAAATACGGAGTAGTAATGATAAATTTACTTGGAGAGCCAACTGCGCCATGTACTCATTGTTGACCATATCTACATATAACAGGTATCATTGGCTACATGCATGAAAGCCGCTACCTGTAGCTGCCATTGGCACATGTGTAAGCGGTAGGCAAGCCTTTTATGCGCAGTATTATCCCAGCAGGGTTCACGTTTTATATCAGGACCTTCCACAGCAGTGGCCCAGACAGTCAACTTTGAACAGATTCATATACTTCTCATAACATGGCCATTGTTTTATCAGACTGGGTTTCAAGCCTGACCTGTTCAATGGTTGCTTTGTGTCCCATCATTTCAGATCCCAATCTGTCCCGTGAGGACTGCGAGAGCTACGCAGCACAGAGCGAGTTGCTGCAGACCATGGGCCTCATCTGGAGCCTCTGCGAGATCCTCTTTGTGGAGACGCTTCCAGGTATGGAGCCTTGAGTGGGACCAAGAGATTGCGCAATTTCGCCAGCAAACTGTCGCCTTTGGTGGGAACCGCACTTGGCTTGTTCACAAATGACTACTGAAATGCATGCATTACGGTGGCTTCACTATAAACAAAATGAATACTCTCCACCAACCTGGCTCTTTTCAACCAATGAGGGAGTGCTTCAGGTCAAGGTGGATGACATGACTGAAGTGTTGTGTATGTACAATATGGTCTGGAATCTTGCAGCAATGGGGAGCTGGCATTAAATGCATTTATAATTTGCATGGACCACCCTCTACGTATATTTATGGTCCGGAGACACAATGTAATGGCACAAAAACAGCAAAGAGGACCAGTAAGCTACTGTCTTGTTTTTTAACAGTGTTTCCAGGATTGATTTCTGCTATGTCTTGAGAAATCCACAAGTTCATGTGTATCAGTAGAGAGGCTATAACTGGATTGTGACCAGAGAGTAATTTCTTGTTGTCATTAAACATCCAAAACCATTTTAATGTCAAAACTGACAGGTAAATTTTGTCCTATGCAGTCTTGAATGCAGTAAGGAATAAGGAACTTTGTATAGAATATGAAATATTGAAAAAAGTGTACTTTGTTTGGTGTGCTGATAAATTTATTCAGAAATTTATTAACACTGCAAGCATAACTGACCTATTGTTTGTGTCACATGGATTTTTCCAAATTCAATTCAGTTTCTCCGTGGCTTCAGGAGATTTTAGGTCCCTGAGTTGAGGGACTGGTGCTCAATAACTTTTCTTTTCTCCATCAATTTCTTTGCAACAAGGCAAGCATTTTTTTTATGGTGCATATGCATTTCCACTTTAGTGTAGACATTTTCAGTGAGAGTTGAGGACAAGCAGGAAACACCCAATAAAATGCCAGCTGCTCATATTCTGTAGGCATTACATTTGTAGGTTTTTTCTTGAAACCAGCAGAAAACCAGTGAGCTTTTACACACACTTACGAGGTTCCTTTAAGGGTAGGGGTCTAAATGAATGTAAATGTTGAGTGCAATCGGTCGATGGGCATGATCACGCAATTACATTGTGCTGTCAGTCGATCAGCCGATGGAGGAATTGTTAAAAAATCACAAGTGATGCTTCATGCTCTTCCTCATTGACATTTTTGCTCGGTGGTGTGACCAGGTGGTGTGGTGCTGCAGCAGCTACAAGACTGGTTGAAGCTTCACTTCACGGAGGGCGATCGTCTGGCCAGGGAGGTGTTAGAGTCAGAGGACCTCCTCATCAATGACAAGTACTGGAGGGCTGTGAGTAGTCGAACTAGGGCCCAAGTTTACAGCTTCGCCTCCTAGAAGGGATTTCTCCGCAGATTTATGTGCTGAGCTCAAAACATTTCTGGGAACTTGTCGGACACAAAATAAATTATGAGGGATTTTGGCTTGTGTTCTGTCTTTCATGGAGTAGCTTCTGTAACATAGCATCCATCCAAATTATAGTTTCTCTTCTGGCGGAAAAAGTGTCTTTTTTTATACTGACAACTTATGTAAAACCAATTCCTGTTTCAAGACATGTTGTGGTAGACGACACAGCAAATACATTGATTTTCATGCGTATGTGTGTGCCACAATTGATTAGAATCTGTTTGTATAAATTTCCAAGCCCGGATTTTTAAGCCTGTCTGGTGTGACCTTTCATAAAAATAATCACCTCTTTGTAGGCGCAGCAAAGGGATATTTGGTTAGAGTTAGCGCAACCTGCATGTGTCTTATTTTGATCTCGACCACAGGTGTACATCTACGTGATGCAGGGCAGATTGGCAGAGGCAAGACATCTCCTGTCCCTACACGTACAGCAACAGCAAGACACCCTCCATGTAAGTCAGATGTATTACGATATACCTCGTCCAGCAGTCGATTTCATGTAACTTTTGCACAATACGTACATGTAAGTTGCACAACAAATTATGAAAAATATCACAAAAGTTAGTAAATTAGGCACTGCATGTCCCAAAATGCTGGAATCGCCCAATGCTACCCCACACTAAGTGTATAGACTATTACAAGCCATAACTGCAGTGTCACGGCACTGACACGCACATTCTTCATCTTGACACGCCCGTGCATTTGCAGGTATTTTTAGAACCAGGTGCCCGATTTTTGTTAATACCGGGTACCCGGGTACCCGGAAAAGAGATCACTTAATAACAAATGGCATTGCGCGCCACCCCGTGGATCATGTGGCCGAAACACGGTTCTTTTTGGTACATAGGAAGCAAGCAGCACATTGTTCTAAATGTTGGAGTTAATCTCTCCTACCTTTTTATCAAACGAAATTGTTACCTTCAGTTTGCAAATTTTTTTTGTGGGTATATGAAACAGAAAAACAAATCCTTACGGGGAATTTCAAAAAAGAGGGCAGAGCTGCAAACCACCTACATGATATACGCACCTGCAACCGCTCAAAGGAAATGTCCCGGATGCTGCATGACCACGTACACGCGGAACGCACGTGGCGCGCACAAATGGTGAGCGCTGGTCCGTGTCACGTGCGGACCAGATCAGTGCTATGTACGTCACGGCTTAAAAGGCTTTAAGTTTTATGTACAAAAATACCACCGTAACTCAAACAATGCCCACACCATTATAGCCGCTTAGTTTGAAGTTTCTGATTCAAAAAACCACCACCAAAATGCTTCAAACGGCATTGCAAGTGTCGGAAGTCTGTATGGGGTAAGGAGTCATCGCAAGTGTATTTCTTTTCTCACGAGGACCAGTTGTATGCAAGTTGCATAAATCAACATAGCTGCAACTGTAATCCTGGCTCTCAAGACACTGAAACTAACCTGATTGCAACACGGGCCCAATGGTAGTCCCCTTCAGGCAGTCCAATAGCTGACACTGCAGCAACCATGTGACCGCAAAAGGAAAGGTCGTGTGACCACACATAGGGAAGCCCAATTGAAAAAAATAGCAGCGCTTCACCTTGTTAAATGACCAAGTGATACGAAAGTTTTTCCACACGAAGGTACCACGATGAAGTGGTTTAGTTTAATAAATACCTTTTCAGGATAACTCCATTCCCCTGAAGTTCAAATTGTCAAGATTTTAATGTTTAAGTACTTCGACAAGTGACATTTGATTGGCCGACTGTATTGTGACTTGCACCTGTCAACATTTCCCTTCTTTCAAATGAAAGAATACTTAGATTTGAAATGCTTTTGTACATACAGAAAATATCCTTCCTGCTTTTGTGTTCAATTCCACAGTTCCACTGAATCACCGAGGAAATTCATGTTGCTTTAAATTAAAAATAATTTTGAAACGGCATATTTCTTGGTAGAAAAATTAAACTGGTTCTCTGACTCTTTGGGTTTGTGGAGCACATTTAGTGCTTTGGTTATAAACAGAGGCCGATCAACCGCACAATTTGTGCGTGATCACTACTTACCGCACGCAGTGTGGAGTCCCAGTACCGCTGGAATATCACACAGTCCGCTCTCGCTTCGTCGTCAATCCCGACATAAAGTAATTTTCATTCATATTGTTTTATTTGACAAAAATACTATTAACTCAAACAGTAAGCACTAATTCCACACAAAAGTCATTTAGGCCGACAGGGTTTGAAAGTTACAAATCCAGTCATGCAAGTGTACATCAACAGCACTTCCACTTCATAAGACAAAACTCCTTCGTCTCTTGTTCATATAGATTCGGTACCGTCATTTTCCTAGTTCTGGATGGCGAAAATTATTCAGTAAGACTGCAGCTAAAAAAATCCTCAAATTTGAGTGAAATATGGTAAGAAGTCAACTTTCTGGTTTGGATATAATTCAATTTTTTTTCAAAATCTAAGCTTTTACATTTGGACTCACACTGAGGATCGATCGATGAAAGTTACGACATCTTTCCCAGTTCTGGATCGGTTTAGGATCAAGACAAAAACGTCTTCACAAATAAAAAGTAACCATACAAAAAGTCCATTTTCAGCCAGAACCATTGTAAACAGTTGCTTTTCTAATAGAATTTTTTTGTTTTGAGAAAATTAGATGAAAAATAAAAATTCCAATGAATTAAAAAGTAGAAATTGCGTAAAGTTTGACTCGACTTTTCAATTGTACAGTGAACTATCAACGGTACCCTCCCTGNCACAGTTGACTAACCTATTACGTCACATACATTTCTGTTGCGCCCGTGTAGTTAAGTTCACAATAACTTTGCGTACGTTGTAACGCTGCACGATCCGAAAGTAGGGGGAAAAGCTTGCACTTTTCGGTAAATTAACAAAAACGGAAACTCTAAAAAAGTCGTTTTGATTAAGCAGACATTAGATGCAAAGGTTTATATGACTATTCAATCTAAAGAAATATTTGAAATCACATGTAGTGAGTGACCTATCGCCCGTGAATTTTAGTGGTTTTTTGCTCTTGTGAACTAGGAAAATTCCGGAACTAGGAAAACGACTTGCGGTACAATGGGCCGAGTGGATAACAAAATTAGCTTTCGATCTCCAAATTCAAGTTTCATGTATGACCGCGGGACTGGGTTTTCAGCGGCACGGTGGTTTTCCAGGAAGTCTGCCCTTCAGTAAGAAAGTTCACAGACATTTTATGCATGGATGTTCGTTCCTTATTTAGTTATTTTCTTAAGGGTACCCTGCCCGGAAAAATGGAACCCGATTTTGAACTCGACGCGCGGGTACCCAGGTAACCGGCACAGGCCTAGCATTTGATAAACCATCACACCCCAAAGAGACATGTATGGCAGGCGTACCACCTATCCACGAGCATTGTGCCACAGCAGTAATGGCTTCCAATTCTGGTTGTCAAATTATACTATTGAGATGATTTTTTTTTTTTTACGCATGCAGTAAGGACACCTTTTTCCTCTCGTTTTCTTCTCTCCAGGTCTTTGCCCGCATGGACAAGCTGATGCGGGACATGCCCGTCTTTGGCGCCTCCAGCCGCCAGTCCCTGGCAGAGTTTGACCTGCGGTGGCGCCATTGGCAGGACCAGTGCAGGCAATGCCTGGAGGACAACACATTCATCTCCTACTCCCACCTGCATGCAATATGCAAGGTATGCCTTTTTGTCAAGACCCTAGAAAAGTCAAATTGAAACCCAGGTTCTCTTGTCAATGGATTACATGCTTGTCAGCTTTTACATAATTTGTGCATTGTAATGGTTCCTGTGCAAGAATTTCTTTATATGGAATTCTCGAAATGCACTGTCGTGTCGACCTGAACCAGTTCAGTCGAATCTTCTTCATAAGAGCACTACTAATGGAATATGCTGCTCATGACAAGGAAATGTTCAGATCACAGTCACTTCTTCCTTGTTTTCATTCCTGATCATACAAAGTTCCTGCTATACCACGATACTCTGCAAAGTCTGAAGGACTTCCTATTAATGAGGTTTCACTGTATGTGTAGTCTTGGGGTTGTCATTTTAAAGACCATTTAAGTACCTGTTCGGTCTTTTTTCTCAGAACATTCCACATTCGTAAGCAAAGTAGGGATTTTATCTTAGCCAGGAATTTCACCTTTTATACACCGTAGGAAATGTCTTTTTTTTTTAGCTGTGGTCAGCTCAGTTGCTTTATCTCGGTTTTTTCCCCCTTTTTCATTATTCTGTTAACTTAGCATGTCTTTGAGTCATTCTTGTTACAGAAAATCCCCAAAGGATCAAAACTGATTACAAAAAGAACACTCGTGGATGCCATCAAGGAGCATAGACATTGTAAAATGTGAAAAAAACACTTACAAAATAAACCAAGAAACAATGTAACATTTTTGCTAAGGATTTGCGGGTACACCATGGGATCTATCTCTTGATGACGTAAGGTTCTGAACAGAGCCAATTAGTGTCAATTCTACGTTTCGACCAGGATGCTCTGGCTGCATTGGGAGAGTGTGTAACATTGTAACCTTTTAGCGCATTTCAGAGGAGAAAATATTTTTCCAACTACACATTCAAATTGGAAACAGATTTCAGAACTTAAATGGCATAAGGATGCATTGAACTGACAATTCAAGGATTTATAAAGGACGTAATCATTTGTTGATTTTTTTTAAGAAGATATATCCGCTGACTTGTCGAACATTATGGTTTTTCATCCAGATACTGTCTGGGGACCTGTCTGTGTTGTCTGAGCAGGGAGATGTGATTGCAAGCTGGTATCAGATGCTGGTCACCAAACTTTTGTACTGCAACCCGACAGTCAGGGCACTAGACCTGCAGCACCACGCAAAGGTAGTCAGACAGAAAAAGATTTCCTGATGATGTGGGCATTTGTGTGTGTGACCAAGTTTGATCAGGGACTGTCGATCACAGGTTAATTTCCCTTAGTAACCTTGGCACACAAAATATCCAGGAGCTGCAGCCTCATCCCCAGCAATTGTTTTATTTCTCAGCTTAGCTTTTAATAGTAACCCTGGAAAGGAAAGTTTCTTCCTGTATTTTGATTCAGTGCAGTAAAAGCAAGAAAACAATTTTTGGGTATTTGGTGGTTACAATAGAGCCTGAAAGTAAAAGGTCACGCAGCGAGGTTCCGAAACCCTTGCGCAGTCTGCCTATGGGGATTTTACGTTCGATATCACGTTCGATAATTTCTAGAAAAATAATTCCTTACTGAAACCGCCCGTTGAACCACTCATATTGGAATTTTACTTTTGTCTTCCTTAAGTAACATTTTGGAAAAGTAATCTGGAGATGGGTAAAAAATAAATTTTATTAACGACCTTTCACATCTGGCGATACCTAGGTCTCCTCGTTCATGCACCTTTTTTTCACTTGCGGTGCTTTCTTGAAAACAAGATTGTACAACCTTGCAAAGATTTACCTACCTGCAGTCGATGGGTTCCAGATTCTGTTGAGTTGACATCACGCAGTTGTTGTCAGCAACGGTTCGATAAAATATTAGAATCTTTCGTAAAAGTTGAATATTGCTTTATGTTTATTACCTTATAAATTACCAAAAAGTGTAAAATATTTTGATCGGTTTTTATTTTGGCGTTTACCCACAGACTACCTTAAAATTTCAAACCGTAAATGTTCATCTGCACAAGAGAGACTGCCGCATTGAACTGTTCTTCATGTATTTTAGATTTTTGAAAATGATGGTTCAATTTGTCGCAGGATATTTCTTTTTTATATCAGGTAATTTTTCAGTTTCTATAAATTGATATACTAGCAAATAATTTTCAAAGCCGTTTTTCCAAGTTGGATTTTTTAAGAAGAAACTGAAGGAAAAAATATTACAAATTCTAAAATCTGTACACGTTATTTTGTGTATAATATGTTTTCATGTTTGCAGTGATTTATTACATCCACTTTCACTTTTAAACAATCCCTTTTTCTCCATGCTCCACATTGCTTGCTTCTAACTTTTTACCTTTGAAAAAATTGTGCTTTTCGAAACAGCACCCTGTGAAGTGTTAATACCAGATGCTGCGTCCTAGAACAAATGCTAATTGAAAGCACCTTCAGGCACAGGAATGTTGCTCATCAACATTTGTATCCAACATGCTTGGATGCCGCAAATGAGCCAAAACCTGGTTGAGAGAGCGAGTAGCCTTGGGGCGCACTGCAAGACATTGTAGGGATGAGGTTGCTTGAATAGTGAATCAGTGCAGACCTCCCAACCCTCCCGACTTAGGCGAGAAATTTCTGCTTTTTCGCTTCGTGTCTGCCATTCTGATTTCGCCCCTGAAATTTCCACCAAATCGCAATTTTGACATGCCTATCCTTTACCGAAAAATGTCCATGTAATCTTATGCATGTACTGTACCACAACATGCCACCTCCGCGCCTGCGCCCTCTTTGAACGCGTACTTGCCATGAGTTGGATGTGATCACATGACAAAACGCCCTCTATCGACAAGCTACGGCTAAGTCTGAATCACTTAATTACAGACGAGTCTATGGTAGTGCCCACGGCCAGTTCCCATAGAGTTGTGTATGCATCACGCAGTGCCCATTTTCACTCGGAACCACAGCTAAGAACGTTTAGATTCAAGACTAAGCACTGCTGTGAAATCATCCACGATAGTGTCAAATGTGCAAGCACCATACTGTGAATTTCGCTTTGAATTTGCACTGAACTTGATGGTGAATCAACATATTTAGGAGATCAAAATTATTGTGAACCATTTCAGATGACGTAACTCTTGTGGAAATCAAAATTTTATGGAATCGGTGAGTACGTGCAGTACTCTAAACCATTACGGACTCGACTCTTGTACAATGCAGCACTGAGTTTTCCTTGTTCATGGTAGTACGGAGAATATTCCGCTTTTTCATGAAAAATTCCAAATTCGTAACTCTTGATAGCCAATGTTGGGGGGTCTGTCAGTGGCAATTACCAGATTTGAATGGAGATCATTGTGGGCGCAGCATGGAGCCATGTTATTTGGTAGGCTATGGTAAAGCCAGTCTAACGAAACAGACTGAAGTATCTTTCTTGGTCAGACGTGTTAGAAATTATTTTTAGCATCAATGTAAAGAGTGGTATTCTCAGGAGAAAGTAGCTTTTTTCAGACTTTCAAATGTGTACTTTTGTTCACCGTTGTGCAATCATACTTTCAGTATCTGTGATTTTAATTACAAATGTATTTGGTATCTTAGACTTAGCAACTGTCTTTATTGCTGCCTTGACAGGTTTTATTTTTATTCAGTGCTCTGTGGGATTGTCATTGATGAATAGATGTCCCGTCTGTGCTTCTTCAAAAGGCTTGCTTCCAAGGTGGCGTAAATATCTTTAAAAGATCTGTTCATTTTGTTACCCAGGCCTGCATTGACGAGTTGGGTGGTTCGTCCAGGATGAATGCAGTGGACAACATCTTGATGGCGGCCTTCGAGTTTGACGTTCATCAAGTCATCAAAGCTAGCAGGTGCATACAACAGCCTCCTTCATTTTGTTTCTTTTGGATTTTGTTGTCTTCATAATCAAAGATGGTTCTGTATTATGGCTTCATAACCCAAAGTTTAGGACCAACGAAAAACAATTGTTTAATAGGCCACTCCCCCTTCCTCCATGGTTAAAAGTTATTCTCCAAAAAACACTGAAGTATATGATTATTTGTACAGGTAGATTAAGGTGTGATTTGACCAGGTCACTGTAACTTTGAAAGTGAAGCTGCTTCTGAAAGTGTCAGCTGTGGGCACGGTATACACAATTGAAGGGACTGGCTAGAGGCTATGGTTACATTCCGTAGCATGTGTGGGTCACTTTAAACAGCCACAGCCAGGACATTGTGGATGCAGCCAGTGGCTTAGTATTTGTGTAGAAGACACTGTAGTTGAAACATCTCTGCATATGGTTCCTTTCCTCTTCTGTTGACAGCGCCACCATGAGTAACTGGTGGTTTGTGGCCCACCTGGCCGACCTGTTGCATCACTGCGGCAAGCTGGACTCCCACCAACTCAAGTAAGTGGAATGCTGTGGCCTCGATACATAGCCTGTAGGTCAAGCCACGGGTTGCGGCTTGGAATCCAACCTGGGGTCATTCAAGTGTGCCCTTGGACAAAGCACTCTTTTAGCTGCTCCCCAGCCAGGAGTAATTGGGTACCCTATGAGGGCAGAGATAATGTGATTGATTTAGCTGCTTTTCACCGAAATCGAGCTGTACACTCCCCACTGAGCTGAGATGGTATATGTATTTGGATTGTCTCATGGGCCCTGTCAGCAGGGGTAATGATAATGAAAAGCGCTTTGGTCTTAGTTAAAAGCACTATATAAACACCTGTTATTAAGTAAGATGATATATAATGCTATGAAAAAGTTCAGTCGCAAGAGGTGGGAGGAAAAGCCCCACAGAATCAGGCAGGGACTCCCAAAAGCCCAATCCATTTGTCTGGGCAGGATTTGAGTCATGGAGCTGTGTCAAATTATCCGAGTGCTAACTCACTGTGGAAAGTCAAGCCTGTTGTACACGACCGGTGGAAAACTTGAAATTTTGTACAGCTTGTATTTGGCTAGTTGCATTTCTGTATCTGTATTCTAACATTAAATGCTTCAACAAAGCTGACACATCAAAAGCCTAAATGCACAATAAGTAATGGGTGTTTCATGTTGCTCATGGTAAACAACGTAAAAGCATGCGCTCTGTGCTGCAGATGAATTTTGCTGAAGGTGTTGACGCGAGATGACGTGTAATAATAATAATAATAATAATTTATTCATTTATAAAGCGCAAGTTCCAAATAGAATTGTTCAAATGCGCTGCTTAATAAAATGACTTAAATATATACTGAGAAAACCACACTAAAATATTGTATCCATGATGGACCATAGTACATCCAAAATTATAATACAAGCAGAAACTTTAATAATGAAATAATTATAAATGTGAAACATCTGTGCAAATTAAATTTGTAAAAACACCCGACGAAGTGTAATAAAATAATGCAAAATCAAACCACAAAAAATAACAGCCAGATCAATAAAAGGCCGATTTTAAAAAGATGGGTTTTTAGCATCGACTTAAAATTACTAAGGCTACTAGCTCTCCTAATGTGAATAGGTAGGGCATTCCAGAGGGTAGGGGCAGCAATAACAAAAGCGCAGTCCCCAAGGGTGACTTTGGTGCCATGAAAAGGGTGGCCGAGAAGAGTCGTCATCAGAACTGCGAAGATTGTAACGAGATGAGGGCTTCTTTATGATAAGCTGGCTAATTAAACTGGTGCTAAACCATAAAATCATTTAGTCAACAACAATATTTTGGAATTAATCCTGAATCTGACTTGAAGCCAGTGAAAATCGATCATTAATGGTGTAATATGACAAAACTTATACGACTTACAGACAAGTCAAGCGCAGGCATTTGCACGCGTTGAAGATGATTTATCTGACAGTCAGGTAAGCCATAGAGAAGGCTGTTACAGTAATCTAAACGACTAGAAATAAAAGCATAGACCAAGGTTTCAGTACACTTAGTGGTCAGGTGTTTTCTTATACGTCTAATATTATGCAAATAATAAAATGTACTACCACATATCTTTTGAATATGAGTATTCATCAACATATGAACATCAAACCATGAATCTAAGTTGCAAGCAATGGGCGTAGGAGTTACCGAACAACCACCAACACGAATGGAATCGATATCAACTTTAGACAACTGTTGGGGGGTCCCAATAATCATAAACTCAGTTTTACTGTCATTCAGCATAAGACCACTGGCTAACATCCAATTATGCAAATCCTTAATACAACCCTCTGAAACAGCTAAATACGACCTTTGATTTTCAGAATAGTCCGTGCTAAATGAGAGATACAGCTGCGTGTCATCAGCATAACAGTGAACATGTGGAAGATGGGTCCGAACAACATCAAACAGTGGGCTAGTGTACAAAATAAATAATAATGGACCAAGACAAGAACCTTAACCCCTACCCCAAAATGCCTCTAAACTTATTTTTCAGAGAGGGGAAATGTCCTATAGATATGTGCAAGTCCACAGAACGTCTTCTTTTCCTGCATCGTGTTTGACATCGTTTGTTCACAAGTCCACACAAGGTATTTAAGGTTAGCATACCTGCGCTGCACATAGGGCTATGAGTGAAATCAGTTTTGGATGGTGCCCACAATGTGATTCTTTCTATTTTGCATGTGCGAGACACCAATCATTATTAAAATTCTTGTGATCAAATTTTACCTTCGTTTTTTGTAGCCCCATGGTAAACTGTCTACTGTGGATATAATTATGAAATTAATCTCTATTAACTTTATGTACTTTATGTAATACATAATTAAATATTTCCAGTCATTATAAACTAATGAAGCTCAGTGTAAAAGTAAAACTTTAACTGTTTTGAACCTTTTTCCTTAACGTTGAATGGACTAGGGGAAGGTTTATTTTTTTATGATCGCCAACTGTGGGTAGGCCCACCTTGTGGTCAGGTTGTCACTGTCAGAAAAATTAATAGTTATTTCAGGTAGAGGTAGATATGCACTTGCTACATTGTATTGTGTTACTGTATTGTATTGTATTGATATATTGTATTGTGTGTCCAGTATTAAGTCCTGGAAGAATCAAACTTTTGACCTGGAAAAGTCCTGCAATATTTTTTCACAAAGGTGTATGAACCCTGATATAGCTCTCCAAGATGAACCTGGTCACACAGAAAACACTGTAACAGTGTAGCCAGGAAAAGATGCCAAGGCACTTGTCAGTCTTGATGGGATAGAAGAGATTGAACTTACAGAAGGACTGTGCCATGAAACACAATCCAAATCCACGTTAGCCTGGGCGTGACTTGAACCCAGCTCATGAAAATTGAAGGTGAAGAAAGCATTGTACCAAGGCACTGTACTAACCTTGGCAGGATTCGAACTTTAGTCACAGAAATGGAATAAATAGGAAAGCACTTTTCCAGGGGAACATGATTCAATCCACATGTAAATATGGGTGGGATTCGAACCCAGCTTTCCGAGACGGAAGGTGAAGAAAGCACTGTACCCTTGAAATCCAACCCACATGTTGGCCTGGACAGGATTCAAACCCAGATCGCTGAAATGAAAGGCAAAGAGGGTACCAGTGTTCCTGCCCGTCTCCTGCAAGTGACCTAACATCAGTTTTTTGTCTTTCATTTTGCCCCATTAGTTTTGGTTCCAACCTGAGAGAGTTCCTCCTTCTGGAGTATGCCTCCACCTTAATGTCTCACAACAGGTTAGTCCTTGCTCATTTGCGCCAGTCAAACTATGAACCTAGTTTTTATTTAATCAGTTTCTGCTAAAAACAGTGTTAAAAAGATGAAGTTTTCGTGCAATTGACCACAAAGGGAAAAAATGTAAATCACCAAAATCATGATAGTGTTATTTACTTGTTCCCCTTTTTGTACCTTGTTTGTTTTGTACATCAATTTATGGTATTTTTGGCAAATTGGGCTTCAGTTCTTAAGGGTAATATAACAATGTTCCCTAAATACTTGGGTTTCTTACATCTTTTCAATTGTTGCTTACAGCCTTTGGCAGGTTGTTGCTGGCTACTTAGACCATTGTCCAGAATTTGGGAGGTAAGCAGGAAAGCAGTGAGTCTATTCTACACATGCAAAAGTGGGACCAATTTTCCTTTCATGTACCCTGACTGAGTAGTATTTTTGCATGGAACCTGTACTCAATGCAAGAGAGACAACTGTCACTGTGAGAAGCCTGCTCGTTTCTTACAACATCCAGCAGGCTAGCTATCCCAAGACCAAACAACTCCAGGGTCTCAGCCTGCCAGCCTGTGGCAGTGTTCTGTGGGACTAGCTCCACATTGTTGTCTCGGAATAAGCAGTTCATGCTGCTTCCATAGACTGCCAAATTCTCAGTCTAGAAGCGCCATGTAACCTGAAGCTCTGCATAGTGAAATTAGTCATTTATTCTGCTTCTCCAAGTTAACTATAAGGAGCTCGTAGGTACTCATTTCCCGACAATATTTCCCAACAGGCATTACCTGGAGCTTTTCATTGAGAGGGTCCCGCTGCAGTCAGAAAGGAAAGCCACGAAGGTGCTGAGAGTGTGTGAAGAACGGGAAATGACTGAACAAGGTACATTGTACACTTAGGAAAAGACAATTGTACTGTTTTTTCTATCACAAAGCTCTAAAAAAGCATTGAGTGTACATGCATAGCTTTTATTTTAAAAAAAATTGGTGCTCTGAAGGTCAAAGCCCAAGATAAGTGTCAATTTTTCTAATTCCTAATTTGGGCGATTCACAGTAGTGCGCCTCCAAGAGTTTGCAACACGGCCAATCACAACGCTCGAAATGTTAATCCTTTCTTAATGCGCATCGGGCTGACAGATTTCATGAATTGTGATTAGCCAACTCATTGCAAACTCTTGGAGACACACCATCGTATTCGTCCTGAACATTCTTGGCAAAATTCGTCTTCAATCCCCATAATTCTCCACTGTGTAGTAAACCAACATCACAGTCTTTCAAGGAGTCTCAGCTTCTCACCTTCAATCCTGCATAATCCCCCAAACCACCTATATTCGGAAGTATTATGGACGTTGGGGTTAAAACCTTCTGATTAAGAAAACACATTGAAATGTACCTGACATTCTTCATTAAAAATGTTCTACTCATCCTCTAAACCTGCCTCCCTATTCCCTTAGTGAGGAGCATATGCAAGGTCCTTGGGATGCGAGCCCTCCAACAGGGCCAGCTGGGCTCCGCCCTGTCCTGGTGCATCCGCTCCAAGGATGCAGCCTTTGCCACGTTCCTCTCGGATCGGTTCCTGGCCGAATACAGCCTTGGAGGTGGCTTCTCCAACCTGGACCTGATCGACAACTTGGGGGCTGCCATGCTGCTCAGCGATCGACTTACCTTCCTTGGTAGGTCAGAAATACCTTGTTTGATACTGAAGTATTACATAATATGAAAGTCTAGTTATCGCAACTTGGAGTCTGAAGCTTGATGCTTTGTCCAACTTAAAGTTAAACTGACAAGTTTAGCTCCACTGGAAGTGTAAAATGTACATGTTAGCCAGTCTGGAAGTTAACAAGTCAAGTTTAGCCCCACTTGAAGTTTAAATGTCATATTTAGAACCGCTGAAAGTTTTAATGACCTGTTGATCACCCCTGGAAGTTTAAATGTCGTGTTCCCTCTGGAAGTAAAAATATACCGGTATGTAGCTCTGCTTTAAGTTCCAGTGACATATTTAGCACCACTGGAAGTTTAAGCATCATATTTAGCACCACCGGAAGTTTTCATGTTAGTGTCATGTTGAGGGCCGCTTGAAATTTCAGTGTCGTGTTTGGCTCCTCTGGAACTGAATGCATCTTGTTCAGCCCAACTTAAAGTAAAATTACTTTGCAGTTGAGGCCAGATCCACATATACAAGTTCCAATCATGCTTAGCATCTCCTGCACAAAGTCACAAATGGAGCTCTCAGATTTTGCAGTTAACTGAGTTTGAAGTGAACCTCTGAATAAATTAAGAGTCGCATTTACAAGTTCCTGAAAATTGAGTTCAGCGTCTTTTCTGTAGGTTAATTTTATAAAATTTGTAGTCTTAATGAACCAGTTGAGTACTTTCAAAAAGCAAGGCCATGCAGGAACAAAGCACATGTACCTCGCTTCAATTCGGACATTTGCTGTTGGAATACTTTAAAGTTTTTCATCTTTTATTTTTTTCACAAGTCTTGAATGTGTTCCAAATTCATGTATTCACCGGCACACAATGTATTGAGCTACGTACATGTACTCCAGTGTGAATATTTACACAATTATGCATCTTTTCCAAACACATTAACTTGAACATAGTCAACCCAGCAATTCAATTGATAAGGCAAGTCAAATGTCAGGTTTTTTTTGTAGCAAGTGCAAAACATTTGCAGTGGTCCTTCAAAATTCTTCATCCATGCATTTTGTGTGTCAACCCTAAAGGACCCTAAGTAATGAATGAAGCTCTTACATTCAAAACTATGAAGGTAGAAGCCTCTTTCAAGAGCAAGCAAATTATTTTTTCCTTCATTTACCAGGGAAGTACCGAGAGTTCCACAAGCTGTACGAGAGAGGGGAATTCCAGGAGGCAGCCAGTCTCCTACTATCCCTGCTGACTGCCAAATTGGCTCCAAAGAGGTAAGATTGTGTGTCATGAACACATGAACCAAATGTCAAAATTTCCTCTTGCAAGAGATGAAAATTCTCCTAGGGTTATCATCTTCAATCCAAGTTGCCAAATCCTTGTGAATTTTTGTGTAATGGAGATGCCCACACTGTCCTCTCATATTAAAATCAGAATGTGAAATCTCTACTGTTCAGCAGGTTTTTGCTTTTTTTTTAATATGCCGCGTTTTATTTTCCGCTTTTTTGCCATCGATGGGCCAGATTTTCCTCATTTTTTTTCTACCGATGGGACACGACAGCCAGGCCAAACTTGCACACCCTCAGGACTTGAACGTCGTAATGCATGTGTACAGTGCACATAAATCTGTGTGGGCAGTACTCGGTGCAGAGCAAGCCTTGTGTGTAAACAGCATCCTCGGACCATCCGGTCATTGTGCTGTGATAGGCAGCCAATGAAATATCAATATTCGTGTATGTGTCAGCGGGACCCATTACAGCTGTTTCTGTGTGAGCGGAAGTCATGACTAACTAGCTTCACTTTAATGGAAGTAAATGGAATACACTGTAGAGGGATAGGCAACACACAGGGTTCCTTGATTTTGTGGCCTGGAAAATTCATGAAAAAGTCATGGAAATTTGTTTTCACTTTCCAGGCCTGGAAAAGTCATGGAATTTGTTAAAAATGACTTAAGTCATGGAATTTTTAAGCACTGTGTGTGATTTCTGTTAGCAAAAATAAGTGCAAAAATGTGTGATTTTACTTGCAACTTTAGAAGTCCAAAGAGTCTAAAAAATTGTGGTATTGGGTAATTGATTCTCATAATTCAGTCATGGAAAAGCCCTCGAATTTAATTGTCCTGAACCCTAATTACCGTCCATGCTGGGAAAATTCAAAAGAATGGACGTCCAATGTGCATTCTTTAAAGAATTGAAATTTTAAAAACGTGGTTAGATCAGGTGGGAAAAGGGCCAAATCATTCCACAAACCTCGATATTTACACTTTTGGGATACCTGTTAAAAGTTGCTTTTAACCTTTAGGGATTTCAGCTAAATCTGAACAAAAAGTAAAATTAAAAATACGCATAGCCTAAATCACAAGACAATATGATCAACCGTTGCACCAAGAGGCTGTAAAATGCACCACAGTGCATCTACTGGGGTACATTTCAAACGTTTTTCTGCTTTTCCGCCCACTTCAGGGCGCTGGACCTCGTACCCCATGCCGTATATGCTTAGCACTATGCACTTGCAATTTCAGCTATTTTGAGCTATTTTTCTCGTGTTCCACTCAAACCCCTGCATCCATCTCCTGGTAATGTTTTAGTCAATAACCCAACTATTTACTTGTGGACGAAATTCTAATTTTACAGTTTGACTCTTACTATAAAGAACATTGTCATTACAATTCCTGTTGAAAGCACAAATTCAGAGAATCCTGATTTCTCAATTTCGTGTGTTTTCTTTGTTTCTCCATTCCTTTTGTAACAAAGCCCTAGTTATGATGCCGTAATTTGTTTTATTCCGTCAGCTTTGTTATAACAAGAGTTGACTGTATTGTGAACTGCTAATGTTTACTGGTCTCGAGTCATGTTTTCAACTGCCAGAGCCTTCCAACTAGAAGGTTTAGTTATGTTAGCAGAAGATCTTATTAAGACATCTGTGAAGAAAAACGTGCTATTTAACTTAATCTTGGAACACAAGAAATGCCAAGACATATTTATATACCAAGCACTGAAAGCCAACGGTTCTCTCACCATTATGAAGTATATCGGTATAAAGTATCAGTACTTTTAAGATGAACCTCCAGATGTATTTGTTGTTTGGTTCCTGTCCCGTCCAGCTTCTGGCTAATTCTCCTGACTGACGTTCTCCCCCTGCTGGAATTGGAAGAGCTGATCTTCAGCAGCCAGCAGACGTACGAGTTGCTGCACTGCCTCCACGAGTTGACCCAGTGGTTTGCTTCTGAGGACTACTTGAGATCGGAAGCTGCCACCCGCAAAACCAAGGTGTGCATCAACTCCCTGCCTAACCATCTTCCCCTTAAAAAGCACAATGCTGTTGTTTAGGGTTAGGACCTTCATTTCTGTGGTAAGCCCATGCTCACTAGACAGCTAGCAGTATCCAACTTCAGTTGAAACGGCAAAGAAGGGGTAAGGCCAGTGCTGAGTTTTTCATGCGGGTTCGTGAACGTAGACAGCTCATGAAATTAGTTGCGTGTGTTCAGCGCACCCTGTGCCAAATGTGTGTGAACCTGTCCCCCCACACGGTGAGTTCCCACCAATGGACCATTGTTGCTGTGTAAAAAACATGCCCTCTCTTGTTCCTACTCAGTGTGGATAAGACCCACTGAGCACGTTTGCAATTAACACCTGCTCCTTTCCAGTGCCTATCTGCATGTTTCAGTTGCATGTGCCACACACACTAGCTTGCATGTTGGACATTTACACAAGCAAATCGGACATAGATCATAGCTGTTACCTTTGATGAGGCCTAATGGATCAGAATGTTGCATATCTACTTTGTGAAGATTCTACAGTTTTGAACACATGCAAAGGAAAATTAGCTTTGTAAACTGTATAATTTGTATGCGCAAACCAAGCACTGGTACTCTTGGTGTCATTCCTTAAGTTTCACTGGCATGCCCCCTAAAGCACTTGCAGTCTTGACACCTTGTCTTCAGGGACACCTTGCTCTCTATGGGGGCCTCTCCTGTCAGTAGATTCTGTTATCAGAGACACAATTTGCTGTCTTCTCTATCAGTTTATTGTGTGTCTGAAATTATGGATTGGTGGGTCCCATTATTGCCCGTTTTCTCACAATGTTATTACCTCTGTGTTTTCAAACTGTCCTTTCTCAGGTTTCTTCAGTGGCAAAGTTTCATGAGTACTGCAATAAAATGGGAGGCATTTTTGTATTTTTTGTACACTGTTGAAAGAGGTTATTTAGTGTCATTTTGATGAAGGATTTGGAGCATTTGTATTTTTAATGGAAAGGCGTTGTCTCATTTTGTTCCTTTTGCAGGGGCAACAAGAGCTTGAGACCGAAAAACTCGAGCTCCTCAAACTGGCCTTGGCAAGGAACCTGGCCCGAGCTATTCAGGAAGAGGTTATCATTAGTTGAAAAAAAATCACCAATCACATCACACCTACTATGGGCCATAAGGCTAAGTGGCAATGGACAAGCAACCTGATTTGTCAAAGTGCTACAAGCAGGGTAGTCGTGAGCCAACTGACTTTCAGAATCCACCACTTCAGTCTAACCCCACTTTGAAATGATTGATGGAGACTAACGAGATGCCATTATTGGTCAGTTGGACCTTGGCCCTTTCACCATGAACCAATCAGATGTGCAGAACCATTGGAGGATGAATGGAAATCAACAGGCAAGGTTATTTAGAAGAGTGGTCTTGGTGTGTGCGAAGTCAGTCACAGTTGCTGTGTATGTTGTGTATAGGAGCACTGTAATTTCTGTGTTGTTTCTTTGTCCTTCACTGACTATATGAAGTGTCATATCATGCCAGAACTTGTCAGAAAAAAATTTTTCACAAGTTTGCACAGGTGGTACATGAACCCATGACATTGTGCTTACTATGGGCCTCAAGCTGGACCAAGAGAAGACGCTATTTCCTCAGCAATGGAGGCTCCTTTGGTACTAATTTGGTATCGCTGATTCACGAACAACTAGGAAGCATAAGCGTTGCAGTCACTCCCAACCAATATGGCTCTATTCTACCGATAAGGAGGGGGGCTTCTACTTGAGCCGGATAGTTCAGAGATCCTATAGATGGATCCCAATACGACGCTTTGAGTATCGATCTGTGTACTTCCGCGTTTGAAAACGAGGCTGTATGTGTCAGCTTCAATTCTTAATACAATCAGACGATTGAAAGTAAGGAGTCAAGACACAAAATACATAAAGGTATGTTAAATTCAGACTTTTCAGGCTGCAAATTTTGTGGAAGAGTCTTTCAGGATGACTCAACACGTAAAATGAAAAGAAAAAATGATGACAATTGACCGCGAACTAACGCACCAGTGATGGTCGTGTATCTTATGCAATGGGCGAGGTTTAAACTGAAGTGGCGTCACACTTATGAACCGGATACTCCATTATACTGTGTGGACTCCGCGGGCGCGCGATGAAGTTCAACACAGAGAGCCTCCGTTTCAATACAGATATGCGCAGACAGCGCTAATGTGAAATCCCTCTATTAAAGCCTGGCCACTGGACTTGCATTGCCAGTCTTGACAGATCAAAGTACTGGTTGATCTTTTATGTGCACCAGAACCATTGCCTTTCAAACACGACACACTACACCTGAGGATTCTAGCTTTCACCAAGAGCAGATGTCAAGGAGCCACCCTGAGCTCATCGGATTTGCTCAGATAGTGTAGAGCATTTTTGCCAAGCAGAGAAATTGTTACAAGTCAAAGATATCCTCGATGTGCATTGCACCCGGATGGATTTGAGGAACTAGCTGAACATGTACATTTATATTTTCAAGGAATATTTGGTACAATGAAATTGGGCCCAAAGACTATTCAAAAAACCAGAATATAACCAACACGCTACCCAGAAAAATTAAAGGAAACATTTTTCCGAATGTCTGAGAATTTCATATTAACGGTACACTCTTCGAACATCAGCTGATGCCAATGTCTAACAATGAGTGTTATAAGATGCATAATACATCCTTTAACTTAAAGATACCTCCTTTGATTGGTATTGCTTTATGAATATGTAGATTACTTTTTTGTACCAAACCACAAGCGTACCATTGTTTTGTAAAGACTAATTTTTCTGTCGAATATTGCCACTTTGCAAAATAAAGTATACATGATCATAACGTCTGTTGATTACAGTCAGTGTTACTGGCTTTGAATGTGTGTCACTTTTTCTTCCCCAACTGCATCTCCGCTTTTCTTCAAGAGTTCAGTCATTTGCCATGTGGAACATGCATGTGTGTTTAAATTTTGATAATGTTGACCTCGGGTAGAATTTTGCGTAGATACATGTATAATTATTTCTATGGGAAACGAAATTACTATTGTTTATCAGACTTTGTCGTGGGTTCGAGTCCCACCTGAGTAAACTTTGAAATCAACTGAAGTTTGGCCATTTGAGCAACTCCTCGAGTGAATTTTTGGAAGAATGTAACAAAAGTATCACACAACGTCTGTCGCTAATCGTCTTAGGCCAAGCTCTTGTACGCAGTGAGTGGTCGAAATTCCTGAATCCACGTTCGCACGCCGCCCGTTGCATGCACTCTTGTGGAGTAATACCAGAGCCCACCCTTACCATCCCACAACCAAACTATTCAATGTAAAATCTGCCACAGGTACTTTACCAGTCTCCTATCCAACCCTAGGCCTAGATTGCTGCGTGTGCGGCGGCTAGATTTGATCCAAGGAGCAGTGATATGAGCAAGTGATTAAAATCCACCTTCAAAAAAAGCAAGAAAACCGAGAGAATGCCTGCTAGTCGTATATCTTGTAATTTGATATTTCCCATGAGAAATGGTACTGATTTCGGGAAGTCGACTTTCAGTTATTTCTACGACCATAAAATATTTCTTCTTTAACTTCAGAAAAAATTACTAATTGACTGGACTCTGCATGTAAATTTGTCAGTAGCATGTGCCTAATGCCGCGCGCGTTTTCTCTGTGACGCAACAATGAAACAATAAAGACGCGTTGCCCAGCCAATGTTGGCGGATGATTTGGCTGTCTCAAAACACAAATAATGCCAGAAACCGTTTTATGCTTATTGAGTTCGGAACAGCTTTATTTGTGCGCTCATTTTTGCTAGTTATTTCGAAGTTTGAATCGTCTTCAAAGAGAGAGAGATGCTTGAATACGATTCTCAGGAATTCTCTAGACATGCTGGAGCCACCACCGCCCGGCTGATGTACGTAGCACTCTTTCTTTTACTTGTAAATAAGGTTCAGTTTTCTTATATTGATTTTTCATGTCTCGTTTTTTCGGAAAGATTAAATTCTTTAGTTTGAATATGCAGTGATACAAATGTTCAAAGAATGATTATATTCATTTTAGCGAGTTCTTGTTTTGTGCTTGAACTTTTCAGTTTTTACCCGTGAATGAACAATTATTGTGCATTGCATTATCGTTGATCATTACTTTTAAATCGTTCTACTTTTATGTATATATAAAGTGCATGTCGTATTAAACCTATTTTCCCCATTTCTACATTGTCGATAGGCCTATATACATGTATTTCCTTTGATGGATTAGCGTGGTTTTCGAGAGCTTAATACGTCCTTAGAAAGTGCACAGAAAGATAACTTTGCTTTCCATTTTAAAGTGTGGAACCAAATTGCTCCCGTTCCAATTATTTCGCCTGGATATATGTTCTGATATTCAAACTTGCCCAACAGAGATGCCATTTAACAGACTCGCATAGTGTCTGTTGTGTTGGATTACTTCTGTGATGAAAGGGGAGAGAGTTACCGTATTTCTGCTGTCAAGTGTGGTTTAGGCACTTACGCCTATTTGAAACGAAAACTACATGTACTTCCATGTTTGTGGACCTCTTAAATTGATGCTATTTTCAAGGTTGCATGCTCCAAAATTTTTTCGGTAGAGGAGTGGTGTGGGTATGTGAGGGAAAGCCTAAGGTAAAATGACGAAACAAACACTGTCCTGCCAGGAGCCGGGAATGCATTAAATTTATGCACACACCGAAATTGGCGTTGAGTCCAGCTTTAAATGCTAAAGTTGGCAAAGAACTTCGCTTTGTTAACAATTACAGTTTTGTAAATTTAAAAAGTGTAGCTTAAACATATTGCTTGACATTATAAAAGTAATGTAAGACTGAACTACACAATTGAAGACCTTTAGAGAGGTTTTGTAATGTTAAGACGTAAAATTTGATTACGGAACAGATCGGTCCTTCCGAGTGGCCCTGAAGAGTCATCAGTCGGCGACCCAGCACCTTGTCGTGCAGGTCACGGTGGCGCACACCGCACGGTGTCCGGCCTGTCGGGCCCGGAGAGCCCCGCCGATGCCCTGTCCAACACCAGCAGGTATGTGTGCGACAAACCTGTGGCTAATTCCACGCCCATTAAATCAACACGATGTTGCGTTGGAAATAATATGGATTACATTGCCAATATGAAGAAAGCTTCAGAAATACAGAATTTGCGGAGGAAGATTGAGAGGTTATTAAGTCGAAAATATACGTAAAGAGAATATGGTGTCGTCCTGCCTGACACTTAGAAACGAAGATATTGGCAAGAAGTTTACTGTGGATGTATAGCTCTTCTAATTAAAACTTTATCACAATACAGGTCTGGAATTACCACCGGTCCGTCCGGTTGGTGTGGCGCCCTGAGTCGGATGTTCCGACGCAGCCGGGTTGCTCCCCTCCAGACCAAGCCCCCTGACCTCCCTGCACCCGCGCCGTCCCTGGGAACGAGAGACGGTTATGGGACAAGAAAGAGGTGGTCCGCTTGTCCTTGGACATCTCGATCCCAAAACGCATCCAGGACTGCCGAGTCCAATAGGTGAGTCCAATTATAGCAGAATAAATTTTATCATCGTTATAGGTTGTAATACATTACATAATACAACCAGTTTCTCTTATGATATGTTTTCTGTGCAAAATATTTGTTCAGTATGTGCATTCCTTGACCTAAAATTCGAAAGCATCCTTTAAAATCTCCCTGCATAGAGTGCCGACTAGGAAGCCTCGCGTACTAAGATCCAACCGAATTGCTCCCGTCGGCGATCAAGCTGCCATGTCTTCACGGGGACTGGGCATGCACAAGACCGCAGCTGTGGCCGACTTAGCGGAGTTAGACCAAATTTTGCAGGACACCCTGCCTGAGAAGTGAGTTTCTCACGTGTGACCTTACTGTGAACATTGAATTTTTAGCTCATAGGCCTACATCCAGGATGACTGCTGGAGCAGGTATTTTGTGCATTTTGGGTATGTGAAGACTGCACTCACTGAATTCCAGAGAATATTTTGCTGAAGTTCAAGACTTGGCGGCATAATGAATGCTTCTCGTCTTTTCAAGTAAATGATAAGCCAAAACTGCGAAACAGCAATGCGACCGCACACTTCAGAACAGCTTAGCTGTCAAAATCTGTCCGTTGTAGCTACGACGTGGGAGCTGCTTATAACGCTGCCTACCCTGTTGTTGCTCGGCACCAGGTCCCCACCGAAACTACTAGGCCGCCTGGCGAGCCTTTGGAGCTGTTGCACCGGAAAGAGAGGCGGCTCAACGCTCGAAAGGTCTCCTGCCTCCAGACCGTCTCGTCGGGAGACCCAAGATGAAGAGCAGCCGGTAGGCCAGACCACTGAGGCAATGAGTCGGCCGACTCCCGATGAGAAAGTGGGATGCTGTCCCCTTGCGAGACGGGTGACCGTCGCACCCGCCACGTCTCCTATGTTCTGGGTTGGGAGTCGAGATGGTAGCTCCCAGAGTAACAGTAGCGCGAGAGACGAAATAGGACAAATACAGAATACAGGAAGGCAAGGTGCCTTAAAACAGCAAAATCATCAAGTAAGTCAGACTACATGTACATGTTTCTGGCTTCCTCAGTCATGGAGGACAAAGCAAGTGTTTCACATAATTTGCACTGAAAAGCAAAAGGGAACACCAAAATAACGGCTGCGATTTTCAAGTACATGTATTTAATTTTCGAATAAATTTGCAACCAAGTCGTGTGGGATTAGAAAAAAACTCCTCAAATAATACAGATTTCTTGTTTGGGAAAATGCTGGAAGGAAGGTACACGACTGTTGTATTTTTAATTTGAGTTTTCGTGAGATTACATTTCACTGGTGATGCTATAGTGAAAAAGAAATGCATTTAGCCTTTACAAGCATTCACTTTTGTCAAGCAAATCTGCCAAAAAAAACCCACATTCGCTAGACCAAGCTTTAGCGCGTAAGTATATTCACTTGTAATTTCCGACTTGCTTCTTTTCAAATATTTCCGCATTAGCTTTTCTTTTGAGGAAAAAACCGATTCTGAATTATTTAATCGCCCATCTTTACTATAGACTTATCTGCATTGTAACCTTTTCGCAGAATCTGACAACCGTGGCTCACGAGCAAAGTAACGTGATTGCTGAGGACATACGGAAGGCTTCTCTCAAGTTGCTGTAAGTATCGGTATCATCCCACCCAACATTTTGAAAAACTTCGATGTGGAGATTCGGACTCTTAAATGGTGCTGAAAATCCAGAGCCTAAATTGCAATACGAAAACGCCCCACATTTGAGGTAATCATTGCAGCACTTCCACAAATATAAATATCATGCCACGAATTCTGTTTGCTTCACTCTCTTTTTACAGTTTCCTCCTCGGCTTCTTTGAATTCTTTTATCAGAATGAGCACTCGCAATTTTCCTTTTTCCCCCTGGTACAGAAGTGGAACAAACAGTAAGCCTCGAAGCAATGAGCCCCTTGAGCGAAGTGACGACGACGATGGTGAATATGCCGGAGCTCCCTCCATTGACAAGAGAGACCTGTGCTTCGCCTGTAAGGATCGCCGTAGCCCGAAGATTCTCGGCCGGGGACAGAGCGGGGTGGTCGGCCTGATGCAGTACCGTAAGCCCACTGGAAGCTCATCGCTGGTCGCGGTAAAGCGGTACTTGGCGAGGTCCCGTTCTGCCATGGCCAAGGAAATCAGGGCCCTGCGGGCGGTGGACCACTGCCCCATCTTCCCAGAGCTCGTGGGGATCATCTCCGAATATTCCTTTGCACAGAAGTTCCTTGGGGACCCGAAGACATTCCAGACGCTGAGCATCGCCGAGGCACTGATCACGGGCGAGCCTCCGATCTCAAGTGAAAACTGGGCCTGGGTCCTTTGTGACGTCATCACAGGGTTGTCTGCCCTCCACCAATCAGGCTGGGCCCACTGCGACCTGCAGTGCAACAACGTGCTGCTCTGGCGGGACTGGAGCCAATCGGATGACTCTGGAGAGAGGTGGCACGGCCGAATCATCGACCTGGGAAACGCGCAAAGGTTGACGGGGCCCTTGTACTACCTGACGCTGTCGCCCATGCAGCAGGACGCCCTCTACCGCTTGAGCGGTCATATTGCGCCTGAGGTGGTGGAGGGTGTTATGCCGTATGGCGTCGAGTCAGACATTTACAGCATGGGGGTCCTGATGAGAGACGTCGCTCGCTCATCCTTCGAGATGTTTGAACTCATACTGGCTTCCTATGCGTGCACGGATGCCACCCCAGCGCAGAGACCAACCCTAGAAGCCCTCCTGGTAGAAGTGGACGCCTGGTTGCGAGACCATACCGGGCACGGCTTCTTGTCATAGTGGAGCCACTAAATGGGGTTATTGTTTTTGTGTAATTCAAGATTAACCTCCGCTTCGTATCTGTCGTGGGCGTTGGTTTTCACTGTCATCAGTTTAGTCTCCCATCGAGGGTATCCAGCCAAATGCAGCTCCGTCGTCTTCCAATACTGTCTGACGCTAAAGCCAACTTTCAGATTATATTCACTTTGGCCCTTTGTAGATGAAAACATTTGGAGATTTGTCTGAAGCCCAGGATTAAACCAAAGACTTAAAGGAACCATGTGAAATTGGGGGAAATTTCACAGTCTACGGTGGCCATGTGGTGTAAAATTAGGACATGAAGTCCTGCACCCATTTTACTCTTTAATACAAAAATCCATGGCTGTGCATCATAAATACAATTTATTTGGTCTCCAATACTGCAGTGAATCCGATCTGACCATACAAAGTTGCCAACTTCTCGTCTAAACAATGAAGGCTACATGTACACGTACTTTCTTTGTGCTGAGACCTTCCAGTATAACCAACAGTTTGCAAGCGGATTTCACATCACATCTGACGACGAGTCTAAGTTTTTCCAATCAACTATTCGTGTCCGTATCGATTAAAGATGGCAAATTATTTCTTAGCCATTGCAAGTGAATTGAATCGTTTGCTTTCCCGACTTCCAACTACACACTTAGTCGGTTGAAGTATTTTCCAATCTCTATATACACTCCGGCCCATTTGACCAGTGGAAGATTTTATCTTAAAAAACAATACCCTTGTTTGATTGCTCGTGTCAGAGCGGAATCTGGAAAGGCAAGAAATCTTAAACATTGCCTTGGCCTTTTTTAAAATCGTAACAGTATGGACGATATTTTACAATTTCGTTTTGAATTCGCTCTAGGGGATGCTGACCAGCATTTCATATCCTTTAACCTTTCCGACGCAAAAAAAAAAAATATGGTGAATTTGTAAAAGTGCCTTCATCTGTGTTTCTTATCTGGGCGTGAAATAGAAGTGAAGATGTTTTTAGCCCAAAGGTCTTTTCTGTCCAAAATGTGTTTACTGTCAAGTTGAGAATAAACGCGTTTTGTTCCGATTTAAAAACAAATTCTTGTTTTCTGTCATGTTGAAGATCTCTAAGACTCCTGACCGTTTATTTCTGTTGCTACATAATTTTGCAGCACATGCTTTTTATATTTCGACAAATTAGAACGTGCACCATAAAATATGCAAAATTAAGTGCCAGTTTTCTTTGAAATGGAAAACGATTTTGGGAAGGTTACATTAATACAAAAACGGGTTACAACCTCAGTTTATTTGTAAATACATCTGCACCCGACAATTTCTTCAAACGGAAACATGATAGGTACTCCTAACGTTGGCTTAGCCAGTAGGTTCTTCTAACCCTATTTTTTAAACCGACAGACTCCTAACTTTGGCATTATCATTTCTAGGCCAGAGCATCTTTGGTCTGCCGCCTGAAATAATAAAGCTGAAGACTACAGCTAAACAAGTACTAGAACCTAGGTTTTGAAAACTTGTGGTTGTGGTGCACCAAAGTACGACTTTTTTTCATTCGCAGTAAGAGTTTTATTTATAACATAATTTAAGACATAACTATCCTGTCCTGTCATTTTACCGTTTCTTGTCATATTCCTTTTCCTTTCCCTTCGCCTTTGCCTTTCCGTTGGTCCTTTTCCTTTCATTTTCCAATTGCCTTTGCCTTTCCGTTTGCCTTTGCCTTTCTTTTTGCCCTGGCCTTTCCCTTTGCCTTTCCCTGTGTCTTTCTCTTTACCTTTCCCTTGGCCTTGCCTTTCCATTTACCTTTCCCTTGGCATTGCCTTCCATTTACCTTTCCCTTGGCCTTGCCTTCCATTTACCTTTCCTTTGGCCTTTGCCTCTCCCTTTGCCTTTTCCTTGGCGTTTCCCCTGGCCTTCCCCTTTGCCCTTCGCTTTGCCTCTGCCTTTCACTTTTTTGTGTTTCCATTGAATTGTTCCTTTGCCTTGCCCCGCCTGACAGCCTTGATCTTACTGTTAACTTCATTAAGGTTTTTTTTCTGCATAATAAACATTATTATCTTTCAACAAAGGTGAAATGGCATTGTATAGCTTGGTTCCGGAATAAATTGCTATAGATCTAACAGTTTTTTTTGTATATTATTGTATATTATTTTGTTTAAGGTGCACAGTAACAAAAAGTCCTTTTTTCTTCTCATAATTTGTCGCTCCTTCTTTAAAGGTTAACAGCTATGTGCCGAAAACACATTCAAATTGTTATAAACTGGGTCAGTTTGTCCTTTATTTATTTGCAGTGTACCAACTTTAAAATCTGAATACAAACGAGGTCTTCACATCTCAACAACAATATCACCTGTGCCATATACCTATCATCAACCTTACATATCATAATCGACAGCCGAATTCTCAGTGGTTCATTTTTACTTTTGCTGTTTATCAAGCGTGCACGCGAGGACCATGCAGAAGTCACGCAGTCCGTGCATAGAGTCGAGGTTGGGCACAGTTGTGAGTGCATTCCACTAGATGGTTAAATTCCAACACAAGAGCTCATTAATATTTTATGATCCCATTGGGATTTTACAAAAGAGTTGCCATCATCGGGAGCGATCATAGAGATATTTTCATTGAATCACGATGTTGGTATTCTGGCGTCCAACTCGGCGTATTTCGTTCACATAAACCTCCAACCCGTGGGCTTATTTCGCGGAGAGGTGGGTGGCTACATTGAGAGCTGAACGCATAGTTTTACCTCCTTTTTTCGGCAAAGGGCGATTTTAAAAAAATCGCATGACTAACCGTTATAAAACTGAAAAGCAAAGTGAACCTCTGGCCATCATCTTGAATTTCCAAAGAGAATGGGAGGCCGAGCTCTCTTGCGAGAGTCACCAGGTAGCACTGTTTATGTCCAGTTTTGCATTGTTTTCTATGAGCGCGTATTTAGTGTACTGGAACCTTGTACTAAGCTGGTCCCTGTGTGCTATATCAGGGGCGTGCTTGGGCGACCCGAAACTATAAGCTTTTTCAGATTTGCTCATCTGTTAAGCGTTTTCGTGACTTGGTTAAGGCTCTGTGACGTCATTGCTCCGACAGAATGAGAACCGAAGGTTGGAGTTGGTTCAGCGTCAGTTCAAAATGGCTGGAAATAAACAGACAATTTTTATCGCCCCTTAATTAAATGAGTGATACATTTCAGAATTTGTTGTTATACGCAGCAAATCAAAGAGATACTTTCTTCCAGAACGTACGTGAAAAGAGAAACATGCCAAATATTGAGCGAAAATGATGTTCATTAACAATCTCTTGCGCTTGCCTCTGTCAGATCACGTAACCGTTTCTGGGTCTTCGTTTTTGTGGACCACCCTTAAGACGTTCCAGGTTATTGCTTTTACGTCACAAATTATATTTCGGCAAGGTGTCGTTATCATCAAACTGTCATCCAATACGCCCGCGTAAGCATGACGCTTACTACAAGTCATGAAAAGATAGCGGTTGAAGCACACGTTAATCAATGTTTTAAATGATGGCTGAAAATACCAGCACTGAACATCCCTGCTAAAACAACATTATCTCAGCTGAATTATCTTTATGTCACCCCCTCCCAAGAAGTGGAAGTTGACATACTTGCTCCCTTGGATTCGCTCCGGGAACTAGTTTGCCCACATCCAGTACCTTCATGATTACACATTCTCGCGTTCAGCAGACGTCACTACGGACTTTCAACATTTACGGGCAAATTTCCGCTTCGTACTATTTAATAATGTACAGAAGTTCCTGGATGTCCGACCGCGATAATGGACTATACACCCTCGAACCATGTAAACTATTTGATCTTTTATGTTTACTACAGTGCTATTGCTAGTTAAACATTACACTCTTCTGCGTCCCGAAGATTTTAGCTTCCATCAGGAGCAATTCCTGCAAATTTGCTGGAATTGCAGATTTGCTTGAATGGCATGCACAAAAAGTTTTGCCACGCAGAGAATTTATTTCAAGTCCAAAACATCCTACAAGTAAAAAATGTATATTGCAACCAGAATCGGATTTTGCAGAACATGAACATGTAAAATACTGGGGGATATTTCTGTACTATGAAATTTGGCCTTGGGCCCAAAGAAACTTTCTACTTACCAAAAAACATAAGGGGATTTCCCAGTGTCCGAGAATTTCATATTTACATGTAGAGTACTCTGAATTCATAAACATCAGCAGATACTACCAAAGTATTACAGAGTGTGATATTGGTTACTTCCCTTGACTTGCATTATTGCATATATACACATAGGAAACTAGTTCCTATGCTAAATCAAGCACAAGCCTGCTGTTGTTGTGAAAGGAAGCATAATTATATACATTGTGACCGGCTTTGAATCTGTAACATCCAATTTTTTCCCACTTCCATTTTCTACACTGTTTTATCAGGGGTCCGAGATCAAGGGTAGCCAGTGGGCCATCTTCGCGCCAACGAGTCGGCCTTCTGCTGGCGAGAAAGCGGGATGCTGTCCCTGTATACGAAACCAGCGACCATCTCGCCTGGCGTAGCTCCTCCGTTCTTAGTCCGCATAGTCGAGATGGTAGCGCCCCGAGGAACCATGCAGCTGTGCATTGGACAAGCACAGGCAACAGCAACAGTGGACAAGTTTCCGCCGGCAGAATCTTCATCTGGTAAGTCAGACTACACTTACTTCTACTTCCTCCTGCATTTCAGACAAAATGGAGTGTTTCTCAGAATGAGGAACAACCCAGCTTATAGCCGCGATTGAGAATATTTAATTTTAATAAGGGGGAAAGATTGTGATGCCAAACTATTATAGATGCGGGATGTACGAAGGAAACTCCTGCTTAGAGTTTGCAGATCTGCTGTCTGGAACTTGTCAGAGGCCTCTTTCGGCTGTCTTTGAAGTGTTACTTTGGTTGGGGGGGTTTGTGGTGGTGGTGTGGCTTGGCTGGCGCGTGGCGAGGCCCACCCCCTCAAATCGGGATAGCCTGGGAAAACGGCCCCCCACGGTACTGTGATGTATTTTTGGTGGTTTTTAAGAGCTGTAGAGGCTAGGGGACAACCACTAAAGCATTTATATACCTTTAGGACGGACTCAGGGCTCTGAAACCCTTAGAAATGATACGGACACACCTGGCGAGGCCGCTCCAGAGACCATTTAAAAAAATTCATACCGCGTCCCAGGGTTTTAAGAAAGGTGCAACAAAGAAGGTAATTTTCTGACTTTGATATTCAGCAGGTTTTACTTCACTGGTTATTAGTTTTGTTGAAAAAGGAATAAATATGGGAATTAGAAACATTTAATTTGGTCAGAAATGTCGCCAGAAAAATTTGCAACTTTACTCATAAGCGGCAAAATACCTTCCTGAGTATTATAGTTTCTTCTAATTCCTCTCTTTTTGCCTTTTGTTTGATATGAACACAACCGTTTACCAGATGAAATATACCCACCAATTGGACAGACTTGATATTCCAGTTGTATGTATTTAGTAGGAGAAAAGTATTTACCGTTGTTTGTCGGACTTTGTCGTGGGTTTCATTCTCACTTGGGTTCTTCCTTGAGGGAAGTTTTCGATAAAATAACGACATGAACAGAACCCCGCTGTTGTTGCACAAGCGTCAATCTTGCCATGGGGTGATTGGACGAAATTCCCTCACTCAGGCACATAAATCCACGTACGCACGGCGCCTGCTGTGCTTGCTACACGCATGTATGTGGGAATGTATGCCAAACCTAACCTAAATGCCCCTTAACAGAAGTGAAGGAGGCAAAATCTGCTACCGTCACCCAACCAACCCTGGGCCTGCACTACTGCATGTGCGTTGGACAATTTGATCCAAGGAAAAACTCGTAGGTTCAAGTGATTTGAAGAAGTTAATTTGATACCACCATACAAAAAGGACTACAGAAGAGAGAAAAAACTGCGTAGTCCAATATCTTGTAATTTTACATTTCCAGCGTAACAAATGGTAGTGATTTAGCAGAGTCAGCCCCCTCAATCATTTCCACGACCCAAAGATATGCCTTGAAACTGTTCTGATAAAAAATAAATCATCATTCAAACTCCTCGCATCATCGTGTACGTCAAGGCATGCGCGAAATGCCATGTTTGATTTTCGCGCGCGTTTTATCTGTGACGCAACAAAGAAACAATAAGCACGCGTTGCCCAACCAATGTCACTAGATGATTTGGCCGTCTCGAAACAATTACAACGCCAGAAATCGTTTTGTGCTCATCGAGTTCGGAACAGCCTTATTTTGCACTCGTTTTTGCCAGTTATTTCGAAGCTTGATTCAATTGCCTCGAGAGAGAGATGCTCAAATACGATCCTGAACAGATCTCTAGATTTGCTGGAACCACCACCGCCCGACTGATGTACGTATTACACTCTGTTTACCTTGTTTACTAAAGTTCAGTTTTCTTGTATTGACTGTACAGATTTAATGTTACATTTATATAATAAATAGCTTAACTACTATAGACAGTTATTGTGCATTGCTAGTGGAATGTTGATCGTAAGGGTTCAAATGTTCTACTTTTATTTCCTAATGTAGAATAGTAAAACGATGTTTTACAATATCATTTTGTGAAAAATCTATATCAACATCAATTATAAGTATATGTAATCCTTTGACAGATAACTGTGTATTTTCCTGAGCTTAATGTTTCATTAGAAAGTTCCAAAAAGTAACTCTCATTTCCGTTCAAAATTTAAAGTCTTCAGCTTAGTGTTTATTGCGTCTATTTAATTTTTATGAGACGTAACATATAGAATTTGTTTTTCTAATTCAGTTTCGGTGTCAAACATCTTTTGTTTGTCGACCAATGTAAGAAATTGTACGTTAAAATGTGGAGATAAATATTGAGGCGAAAGAAAAGAAAATGATGTCCAAACTTGACGAATAGAGAGTCACTTCAAGGAGAGCCATCGTATCCTTTGTAGTATTGGATTACTTCTGTGACTGAAATTTCATATGTTAACAACAGTGTGGTAAAGTTAACTAAAGTTAGAGCCAACAATGATTACGTGACGTTGCAAAAGTATTTAGGAAAGATATACACCACTTAAGAACAAATGACGATTCTTAATATTTGATTACGAAAATAGATCTGTCTCACCGAGCTACCCTGGAGAGTCATCAGTCGGCGACCCAGCACCTAATAGTGCTAATTACGGTGGTGAACACTGCACGATACCCGGCCCATCCGCCCCGGAGTACCCCGCTGATGCCCCGTCCAAATCCAGCAGGTACACGTGCACGGCAAAGATGTGGCTAAGCCCCCCCCCCGTAAATTAACACGACATTGCATCAGCTTTCTAGTTTTGAAAGGTTTCAGTACAATTTGAACATTGATTAATTATGAACATTGATTTTTGATGCCCACAAAATATCCAAAAGGTTAAAAATAATTTAACTTGATTTATGTTGTCAATTTTTATTTCAAACTAAAGTAAAGCTTTAGAGATAAAATTCTTCGAGGAGATTTGAGGGGTTGTCAAGGTTTAATAGAATATTTTGATAAAAAAAAGATGTAGTCGTGCAAGACACTTCCTGAGAGCCAAGATATTGGCAAAGAATGTGCTATTCGTTTCAGCATTTCTTATAATTTACGTTTCATTCTAATACAGGCCTGGAACTACCGCCGGTCCGTCCGGTTGGTTTGGCGCCCTGAGTCGGATGTTCCGACGCTGCCGGGTTGCTCCCCTCCAGACCAAGCCCCCTGACATCCGTGCACCCGCGCCGTCTCATGGAACGACAGACGGTCGGGGGACAAGAAAGAGGTGGTTCGCTTGTCCGTGGACCTCTCGATCGCAAAAGGCATCCAGGACTGCCGAGTCCAACAGGTATTGAAGACAAATTTCATTTTGTTATTACCATAGATTTTCATGCTTGTGAATGCAACACGTGTCGGTTTATTATAATTACGTTTTTATGTGTTCAGTAAGTCTGTTGTATGCGACTGTTACTGTGTATGTAGGTTTCTTGAAGTTAGACCTAATAGAAAGTTTAAAAGTGTCCTTTCCAATTGTCCCTCCCTAGAGTACCGACGAGAAGGCCTCGTGTACTACGATCCAGCCGGGTTGCTCCCGTCGGCGATCAAGCTGCCATGCCTTCACGGGGACTGGGCATGCGCAGGACTGCAGCTATGGCTGATTTGACCGAGTTAGATAACACTTTGCGGGTCACTCTACCTGAAAAGTGAGTTCATTAAAGATGTAAAGGGAGTTCGTCACAAGATGTAAATATTGCATTGTAGGATTCGGCAGCGTATCCAGCTTATGGTGTTGGGGAGGGATAGATTCAGAGCGAATGCGGCTTCGGGCTCATGTAACATGATGTTGGGGGAGAAAAAATCAAACGGTGTTGTTCTCTTAGGGTTTTGGTGCTAATGTTTGATAAATAAATATATTCCTCTCTTATTACATCATAGATGATTACATGTATTTGCAATTTTTTTTATTAGGTCACAAAGCAAGTCGTGGAGCAATGAGCCTCCGGACCAAAGTGATGAATATGCTGGAGCGCCCTGCATTGACAAGAAAAGTCTGCGCTTCGTCTGGAAGGATCCCCATTGCTCGCTGATTCTCGGCCGGGGACAGAGCGGAGTGGTCCGCCTGATGCGGTACCGGAAGCCAGAGGGAGGTTCGTCGTTGGTAGCGGTAAAGCGGTACTTGGCGAGGTCCCATTCTGCCATGTCCAAGGAGATTAGGGCCCTGCGGGCGGTGGACCACTGCCCCATCTTTCCAGAGCTAGTGGGGGTCATCTCCGATTATTCCTTCGCCCAGAAGTTCGTGGGGGACCCGAAGACATTCCAGACGCTGAGCGTCGCCGAGGCGCTGATCACGGGCGAGCCTCCAATCTCAAGCGAAAACTGGGCCTGGGTACTCTACGACGTCATTACTGGGCTGTTCGCTCTCCACCAATCAGGCTGGGCCCACTGCGACCTGCAGTGCAACAACGTGCTGCTGTGGCGGGACTGGAGCCAATCGGACGACTCTGGAGAGAGGTGGCACGGCCGAATCATCGACCTGGGAAACGCGCAAAGGTTGAATGGGCCCACCTCACAGTGCCTGACGCTGACGCCCATACAGAAGGACGCTTATTACCGCTTTAGCAGTCACATCGCCCCTGAGGTGGTGGAGGGTCTGGTGCCTTATGGCGTGAAGTCGGACATCTACAGCATGGGGTCACTGATAAGTGACATCGCCTTCAAATCCTTCGGGATGTCTGAACTCTTATTTCTCTCCAAGGCCTGCATGGTGACCACTCCAGCGCAGAGGCCAACAATGGAAGCCCTTCTGATAGAACTGGACGTCTGGTTGCAAGACCACACCGGGCACAGCTTCTTTCCGTAGTACAGTTGGGCTATTGCTCATGAGTAATTCGAGTTTTTACAACTTTGTTTCGTTTGCTTTGGGCTATATAGTTTTTAACTTCATCCATTTAATCTCTAATTGAGGCTGTCTTGGCAAATGGAGCTCCACTGTCTGTCAACACCGTTTATCACTTTAGCTCATTGTTGGATTTCCATTTAGTACCAACTATCGAATATCTAAAGATGTGTCTCTAGCCCAAGACTTAGACGGAGCCACTACTGGGAAAAATGCCCAGGCCCGGTGGTCGATGTGATGTAAAATTTGGATTTCTGAACCTGCACTCTTTCCACCATTTAAATGCAAACAGGCTATCCATCGCAAACACGTGTATTTTAGCCCCGTTTGTTCTTCATATGGCCTTAATCCTTCTTGACTAAAAATGCAAACGTCTTGTCCAAACCCTACATCTTTCCATGATTTTGTGCTTAGACCGTATAGTATCAACAAAAGTTCGAAGGAAGAATTTACGTGCACTTCGGTCACAAGTCGAAGTTCTGCCAAGACAATAGTGAAGAAAAGACGCCAAAAAAAGCTAAGTATCATCTCAGCGAGTAATTGATTGGTTTGCTTTCCCGACTTCCAACTCTACACTTAATGGTTTTCATACCTTCGACTCTTCGTATTCCGTGCTACTAGTCTACATCGTGCAGTGTCGTGGTCTAAACGTTAAACTTTATTTAACATCATAATAGGAAGGTGGAAACTCTTGTTTGGCCGTTTGTTTCAGAGCGATGTCTGGAAAGGCAAAACTCCTAAAATTGTATTCATTGATTAATGCTTGCACGAAGGTTTGCTGAACACCATTTCTACCCTTCAACATTGCAGACGCAGAAAGAAAGTCATGCATTGTAGGAAGTACTTTCAACTGTTTTTTCCTTGTACTAAAATACCGGTAGTTGTCAAACGGCGTTTAGCCAAGATGTCTTTGCTGTGTAAAATGTGTTCACTCCTAGTTTTAAATCAATATTTTCAGAACAGAAGTTGATCCTAAACCCTCTTTTACTTTTTACTTGATGTCGACAAGACTTGGACGAAAATTTCAATGTTACTATGGTATGTGCACAAAAAAGTCTTGTATTTTGTTTTGCTGGCCTAGATTTTCTCTTCTCTGGTGATTAATTTTGGGCAAGTGCATAGCAATTAGCAAGGAAGCAACCCTTCCTTGGAACCCAAAATTGTTTTCATTGAGTTAATTCTGAATTCACAATTTGAATAGAAAAAAAAACCATGCACTGAAGCCTGTTTTCTGTGGATGACATCACAGCAAGAGCGCCTTCAGTTATCCAGGAAAACATGGATAATTTTGACTGATTAAAATACACTTTTCTATGCGGAGGGTTGCAGATAGTTCTTTTATGCATTGCAGAAGGGTATAAAGTGCAGAATAGTTGTAAGAATATTTCCTTACAGCTACACTTTAAGTATACTTAACCAGTTAAAAAGCCGGGGTATTTTGGCCCATCTCACTGTCGGAGGTGGGGCGGATTCCTTCCCTCCTTCCAACTTGGCTGTGCTTGCTCGATTTTTTTTAAAGTTTGGCATGTATTTAAAGGCACTAATTATCATTACAAACACGAAGTTTGAACTCAATCAGACGTATAGTTTTGTTGTAACGGTCTTTTGAGGTTCAAGGCTACATGGGTGGCAGCCCGTGTGTATTGAGCACTGCAATGAAAAAAGTACATAGTTTTGGCTGACCCGCCTCAGGCAAACAACGGTATATTCGATTTTCGCAAAATTGGTGTCAAAGTGACCATAAAGGGCTACTCTAAAAACTCATAAAGGCTCAACTCCTGAAAATTTACGCAGTGATATCGGAACAAAGGTTGAGTGGGGAGGGCAGATTCCAACCCGCCCAGCTCTTTTGTGTTAAACAAATGTGAAATGATCCTATATAGCTTAGCCCGGGAGTGGATTGCTGTCACTGTTATTTTGTTCAAAGTTGACAAAAACGAAAATCTGATGTTTAGCAAGTTTGAGTACATACCTTTTCCTTTGCTACGCTGCTAGTCCATTTTTAAAATGTAAACTTTCGCGGATTAAAATAAAATTCAATGAACTTGTCATCAACCGCATGGGTTAGCTTGTCATTCAATTATTGTGTCAAACTGCAAGCTGTTAATCCATGAATACGAAACGAGTTTTTCACGCCTCAAGATCAACGGGACACTCAACCCTACCGCCTGTGGAGACTGCAAATTATGCCAGTGGTTGAGAAATCTAAGCTGGCTTCCGTGACCTGTCTGCAGAAATATTAGACAATTGTCGATGATTCCCTCTGGCCCGGGGCGTTTTATTTGAACAACTGCGAGTGAAAAAATTGAATGCATTAACTTCATAATATCTCGCGATCACGCCTGCTGCATTCAGATTCCATAGAAAGGCAATATTTATCTTCTTTCGATAAAGCTTAATTTTGTTTTTGTATCTTTTACTGCGAGTTATCCTTTTCTCGAGAAGTGAATTGCAAAGAGTTATGCAGAGAAAATCTGAGTCACAAACTTCAAAGAAGAAACACACCTTCACCGGGAATTGTAACTTCTTTGTCAAAGTTATAGGTGACACTTTCAGGGTCATTACAGGGGTTCTGATGCAGTTGTGCAAATGCATATCTACCTCGACACTGAAAAGACTTTTTCTTTCTAATGTTGCACCTTTCAAATGTTATTTGATAAAATTCATTCTTAATCCTGAAGCATGTATCAATGGTGTCGCAAATTCCAAACGAGGGCGAAGATAACAAGTCATGCATATAATATGCCGTTGACCGTCAGTGAACGTTGCTCAAAATGTGGACATCATCAAGATTAATTTTTACAATGAGGGCGCTTGCAGTAATTAATGAAGCGGCTGCTCAGGGTTCGTTATCGTCCGTCTGTTTTTTCACTGTTTCAGTGGTTGCATTCGATCGCCAGATCGTGCCATGGTGGAGATTGCCCCGACGCTGGAATCGATTCCAACTTCCTTCGCCGAGAATCTGTCAGGAAATTATCTTGTCCTCACTGCTTTTTTGTGTTCGCTGGTAATGATCACGCTACATTATGAGAAGACAGTTCGAGTTCAGCTGTTCCCTTCACGCATGCAACAGCCGTCGAAGATGTGCGTAGGCAAACGCCCTTTCATCTTTTTTTTCATCTTCCTTTATCCGCGTATTGGCCAGCAGCTGGTGACGTGACGTCATCGATATCACCGTATTAACCTCACAGAAGACATTTGGCGGGGAGGATCTACTGGAGCTTCAAAGCTACATGTCAGTGTGATAGCCTTAGAGTCTCGGACTCACAGACACCAATGAAGACATCATCCCGGAGCATCCCACATTATTAATGCATGCAGATGCTATCAAGCCGAAGTGGTGCTTCAAGGTAACCAACCAGGATTGGCACTTGAGGCACGCCGTTTGACACCAAGACGGATGTTATAGGACGTGTCCCGCTGCCTTTTATTCAGCATCATTGATCCAGCGTCTAAATAGATTGTCAGACGGAATGGAATATGATGGACCCATTAACAAATTATTTGGTGGGAGCCAACACACTTAACTTGGTGTATAATTTACGGAGTGCAGCAAGTGGCTGATGAGATGCTTGCAGTTCTTCGGGTGCGATAACTGACCGGGCAACGTGTCCAGCGCACGCTGATGACGAGGCCTTGCCAAAGATGACACCGCATGGCCAGTCGGCCGTTGCTGGTTTCTCCTCGGCACTCCATTAGACTCCACACAGTGATTGCAATTCGCTTAGATGTACTCACACAAGGCCCGTAACCTCCAATTACGTCTGCATGATTAATATCTGGTTAATTCATGGACAAGAATTGAAGGTGTACGGTTCACAGCCCCAAAGGCATGTCAGCGTATAGAGTGATGAACTCATAGCTTGATGTCATCAAAGGTAAGCTTTGTTTTGTAATGTTTTGTTTTGTTTTGTTTTTGGTTAGGATGAACTGAGGAAGGCACAGCAAAGGATAAGGTGGGGTATTTCAAACTACAAATCTTTACCAAAAGAAAACAATGATGCTCGATAGGTCTCTGTTCACCAAAAGACTATGTTTACGAAAAAGCCAGTACTTTTTGGTAGGAGGTATTAGGTAGTTCGTTATTTCCATTGTGGAAACCATTTCAATTTCAGCGCGTACCATCCTGTCCCCGTGATTGGGACACATAAGGCATCGACTGAATATCTTCATGTTCTGTAATAATTACCCAAGGTCGTTCGATTAGAATTTCTTCCCGAGTAAAAGAAAGGCAAACTCGGATTAAAAGGAAAATGGTGAAAGAAATCTCCTTGCCCCTCTCCTTGATCCACTTCTGTGGGATTTGTGTCGTCTGGATCCACTTCTGTGGGATTTGTGATATTTATGGGTTGTGATAAGCAATGCACCAAACGACTGTGTGTGACTCAGCGCAAGTCCTCGTCTGAGAAGGGCATACAATGCGGGTGCATTTTTGTTCGCCAACAGGCACGTGGTAATAAAATGTAAATTCTGATCCATTCCTGTCACCTTTAGGTGACACTTGATTGGAATCATCCTATCTGATCGGTACTTACATTCCTGGCCAGTGCCAGGTCGAGGAGACTAACAAACGTCCTTTAGAGCCCAATTATCATAGGCGCTTCATTTGCATCGCTGCCTACAGACCGTTCTCAACGCACCACTGACATGCAACTTTGACACTACTTGCAGAAGGATTAGATACAATTGTGAATGAATGATTTGTCAAATATGATAGGCCTTGTAGCTTGCTATTATGTGCTGGTGTATTATGCGCCAATCTTTCTCGCCATCCTTGAATCATCGCTTCCCGCAATCTTTGTCACGCCGTACCTGTTTGTCGTACGCGCTGTGTGGCTGTTTGCCGTCAAGCCTAAAGGAGCATGTCTTTACGAAGACCCTTTTTACATGGGAAGGGTGGGAGTTGTAGCCAATATTGGCCAGGTAATAAACATAATCATATTCGGTTATGTTCCTTGAATCAGACATCCATGTTAATATTGCACAACTTAAGTAAAACTTATTGGGAGCATTTGTAAATGTGTGAATATGATGTTGAATGTGTAAACGAGACGTATTTTCCATTGTCTGGTCAGTGAAATCCATATTATTCGAAACTCTATAATTATATCGAATTTTATACAAAGTATTATATCAAGACATGTACAAGACACTTAAAATTCATTCGTGCTGGCCGTGGAAAAAATTAATATGTTTGGTGCCGACAACGGGTCAAAAATTAAGGGGGGACTCCGCTCTTTTGAGGTCAGTGTGCCTCATGGAACACAGTACAAACGATGAATCATGGTTGATTTTGTAAGTCTATACCATCATATTCAAATGAAATTGCCATGTCGTCATGTCTCTGTTTGATTAACATGCATCTTTTCTCCAGCAGGTTCTACAAAAAAGGACAACCTGCAATTCAGTACTGAAGGAATTATTACAGCTTCGTTAAAGGGAAATCAATGACTAAGTACTTCCTTGAAATTACAGGATCACTTTAATAAAATTGAAAGATAGTGCCTTCTGCATGCCGCCATCCAGCATGTCGCAACTCGACGACGTCTTCATCAACAGTCGCGACACGGCGGGGCTGATTGCACCAGACAACATGGAATCTCGCCCGTTCCGCCACTACGATGTCCGGGACGACGCTGCGTCGTCTACCCGCCGCACCGATAACTCCTCGGACGACAGCGGCAGTGGCGACCCGATGACGGCCTCGTCCATCCGCGTGGTCCATCCGCGAGACCGCTGCAACGTCATTTATGCCTCCCTGTTGCTGGCCGGTATAGGGTTCCTGCTGCCCTACAACAGTTTCATCACCGCCGTGGATTACTTCCTGGACAAGTACCCTCGGAGTACCATCGTGTTCGACATGAGCCTTACCTACATCGTGGTAGCGTTCGTGGCGGTGTTTTTGAACAACGCACTGGTGGAAAGTTTCTCACTGCATGTCCGGGTACGTTTCATTGTCTTAACGCCACAACAAATGTCCTTGACATTACAATGAGTGATATGCTTCCCTGGACGTATTTCTTTTTCATCTTACGCGATATGCATCCATGCATGGTTTCCCAATGTTCCCAGAATCCTCATGCAGAGTAGAGAAATCTGGAAGATCAACAAGATTAGAGACATTTACTCATGAGACATTAAAATGTTTAGAAAAACATGTCGGCTGCCACCTAAAACTTGGAAGTCTGTCCTTAGTCTGGAGGCCAGACGCGATGATTCTGACTTGACCAAGACGGGAGGAATTCCTCCAGTTTTCCGGAAATATCCAAAATATTCCGAAGTCGTCCCGTCTATATTCGGCATGTTCGGATGGTACCGTTGATGTTCGGTAAACTCCCGTCATGCCCGTATCTATCCTAGTGGCAGCTGTTGATCCTACATTATTTTACTTTACATTGAAATCGAAGGTCTCCTCGGTAATCTCCCTTGAGGGGAATCTAGGAAGAATCAGGACACGACGGCGACTAAATGCCCACGCATAGAGGGTGCACCACTGTGATGAAATCAAAAACACCCAGGCTCTCAACTTGTGACCCCTGACCCTTGCGCCATATCTTTTTATATCTGTGGATGATGCCTGACCTAAGATTTTTTATCAAGAGTCGACGGGGAATCCTTGGGTAGGGAACCACACTAGTCTGTCCTAATCCGAGGAGATGCCGTGACTGCGGTGGCGCTGCACTCGCCCACGTGCCCCTTCGCTTGACCCCGGCTAGCATTTTGGGCAGATCATGACACCTGTGTTTGTCGAAGAGACACGTAACGCGCGTACACCACCTCTCCAAGAGCGTTGTTATTAGAATGGCTTTCAATACAGCTTGTTTCCTAATAACACTATAGGCGCATTTACTCGTTGAAAAGAGACAGGCAGTGTTAACTTTTTCTTATATCAGAGTTGATTTTTGCCACAAATTTGTCTCGTTGGACAGATTTTCGAGTGCGACTATATACAGAGATATTTGTACATTTTGTGCACACTCTGAAGTCCAGATGCATGACGCCAAAATGAACTTTAAACGAGTCACAGTTGAGCCTGCATAGTCTTATTTATGACTTGTTCGAATGTTTCTTCCCTGTCTTCTTAAATTTTAATTCGGATGCCAATTTGTTCATTCTTCAGGTGACCTTTGGATACGTCGTAGCCTTCGTGGCGCTCTCCCTGGTCGCGATTTTCGAGGTTGGATTGGAGGTGTTTTCCCCAGGGACTGGCTATTTTGTCATCCTTGCTGCCGTTGCCATGGTTTCCCTCGGATGCACAGGTATGCTACTGCACCGAAAAGCTGTGTTTGAGTTAACTTTAGAAAGGCCGGCAAGCATTACGGTCGAGCTCCCTCTGTAAATGTCGTGGCCTAAATACAGGGTTGGCATTTCACAAGATGTGCGCTGAGGTCATGGCCCATAAACCAAAATCTGTATGAAAGAACCGGTTCGGTGCTTTGGTGCCACCTTAACGATCCAATGTATCTGAATCTGTGTAATAAGTAAGTACGGACAGCATCCGGGGAATGAACCCCGTTAGTTGCATTACGTGTGGGGAGCAGGGTATACCTCCTGGTGCTCTGAATGAATGATGCCCGGTTTTGACAGGAATTACAAAGCTTTTCCCTTCCCTGATTCAGAGTATATCAACTTCTTTGGTCCAAAGATTGAAAAGTATAGAAGTGTCTGTTTCAATATTATACGTCTAATGGCATATTGAAGTTTGTGGGTCATCTTGTTCTTCTTCAGTTCCTTGTCGTATAACGGTCGTGTGACAATCAATGATTTAAAATGGCTGACTCTTATAGTCATAATTACGTTCGCAATAAGTTGAACCGTCTGCCGATTGTCCTCATAAATCGTGACGAGTCATTTAGCGACAGCGTCGTTCCTTTCGCAGTGAAGCATTGCATTTTTTTCCCGGCGAGGATCCCTGCACCACCTACAGTAGCTAATTACAATTCCCCGCTCCAAACCAGCTGAATCTGTTTGCTCCCACACAGCCTTGCTCCGGAAAGGTTGCCCGTCTTGTCTAATCATTGAATCCGGCCCAGATTTTTTTTTATTCTTTGGCATTTTTACACAGGGGAGGGAATGGAGGGGCTTTACAAAATTAATACCGCTCCAGGCAAGCACATGTTGAGAAATCGCCCCCCCCCCAAAAAAAAGAAGTTACTCGGGGAAATGTAAGCGGCTGCGTATGCGAGGGGCAACGGATCTCGGTTGCTGTGGTGTCTGAGCCAATATCGATTTGTTCGCCTGGGTTCTATTTCCTGTGTCGCCTGATTGGCTGGCGCTGGGAAACTGAGGTAAGAGAACATGGTCCGTATAGACTCGCCGGGAAAGGATAGGGGCCTTTGCCAGCTACGGTTTCATCAATCGCGAAGTGGTTGGTGCCCGTATTGTTGAGGAAGAGGTGCTATTCTCTGTACAGTGGCCTGTAAGAACAACACACCTCACACAAAAATAAGCAGAGCTGATTCGGCGCAGGAAATTGGGGGGGGGGTGTTAAGCATTAATGTGCAATGTGGCTTATGGTAGTCCTACACGGGCCTATACCTCGGGTCTCCTGCAGCACGCGAGATGTGGAATTCACCGTTTCTAGCCTGGGGCTTCAGTTGTTTGGATCTGCATGCGTTTTTAGTTACATGACGTACAGAATACAGAGATCCCACAGAGAAATATCAACCCTAAAGGTCACTCGTCTTCTGTGACATCTAATATCCGAACTACTTTAATTAAATACACAGAGTGCGCGCTGCCATTCCGCAGTCAGTCGGTTTATTATGCATGTTATCTCATCTGCTTTTCTGCATTTGCCCGCGGATAAAAAAATCAGATTTTTAAGGCAAAGACCTACCAATAACCCATCAGTCCTCCAAGGTTCACCTCTGGTCTGGTTTTACTGATGCAGTGGTCGGCAGAGAAAACTCTTCTCTGTCAAATGGCCTCCCTGGGGCAAAATGTTTTTGTGTCGAAGGGTCTCTCTGTGGGACACCTGATCGGGTCCCAAAGTGGCATTCAATACGGGCCACGCACGATCCAGACGTGAATCCATCTGAAATGAATCGTCGGCAGCGGACTTAATTACCCGGACATTTCACTGATTTGAAAATCTCAGTGGTGGTGAGGGGCTAATCAGTGGTGCCTTGTGGTTCCACTCAACGTAGCTCGAAGCTGACTTTGCAGTCAATGAAAACTGCATGGAGTACAACTTTAGGTTCAGCTGAAGGTTTGCCAGTATCAGTACATTCAATGAATCCTTATATAGTCAATGATCGCTATGAAATCAGTTATGATTTGTTTCTCTGTTTAATGTTTGTCCGAGTCTTTATTGGAAAATTTGATACCGCCCTCTGCGCCGCTTTTTAGATGACTTGTGTGTCTGGCGCGAAGAAGCATTGACCCTGTACAAAATCCAAACATGTTGTCCGCACTCAAACTGATTTGATTTTAACGACCTCCCTTAATCACATTTAAGGGAGGTCACATTTGAGCATCAAAGTTATAAAAGCAGTCTCTTCAGCTTCGTTTAGTCCAAAAATCGGGGACAAGAAAAATCATTTTCCGCAGAACTTTCTCCAGGCGTGATATTGAGGTGTGGTTTTCTGACAATTCATCGATGAAATGACAAACAATTTGAAAAATGCTTTGCATTACTTTTGGAGTATAGGCCCTTATATTGATCACCTTATCTAGGGGTTTGATCGTGTTGCCCATGTCAGAGTAGGTTTGGAGAACTTAGATAGCGGGAAAGGGGAGGGGCCTATACCGTGTGATCCGTCTTGATAACTGCGCATTGTTCCGTATGTACACATATCGCCTGGCGTCTGCACTCCTTTGATTTCGCTGTGTTTTTATCTGCGTTCCGGATTAAACATTAATTTTGCGGCCGCTCGATTCTGGGAGAACGTGCTTGCATCCACGTCCACAAAGCCCGTGATTACAAAACCGAGTCGTGTAAATGGTTTCGATCATCATTCTAGTGGAATGAGCGGTTTTTTCTGGGACAGGCACACTGCTTGCTGTGTTAAGGCTGGTTCATACTGAACGCGAATCCGACTGTGAAGCAAAATTTCGCTTGGGTTGAAATGTGTTCAACTTTTACGAATTTGCTATGCGAATAATTGATCTGACGTCACAAATCCAAGTTTGTATTCACTTTTGCGCTATGTATGAACGGGCCTTGAGTAGGACTGTATTGGTATTAACATAGCAGTTTTTTCTCACATTGAATAGGTTTACAAGCAAGATTGACATGGAATTTCCGGAGCAAAATTTCAAAGTTGCATTTCGTGGAGAGAAAACAAATTAGGTTAAAATTCAAATATGTATATACGCTGTACCCTCAATTCTGTAAATCTGTTGATTTTGAACGAAATTCACTTTTTATTTTGTAGATTTATTCTTTCTATATACCAGTGTGTGGTGGTACAGATTTCAAAGATGGAGGTTTACATATTCTTTACGAGATAAATACTCAGTTACACTCTTGGAAATAGTAATTTCAAGACGAAACCTTTTGTTTTTCATTCACAATATGACACCAAAATTAATTATTTCCCCCCCACCGGAGCACTTCGTTCATGATACCCTACCTAGCTGTTGATGTTATCTGTAGGGCTCATACAATCTTGTCTGAAACTAACCCTCATCGTCACACGATCGCGTATAATTTGATAACATCCCGTCTCGACAAGTTATTGAATCAGATTTTCTGGGTATAATAACATGTCAGTTTTTACTGCATTCATGGTACGTCAAGCAGACAACGATCACAACGCCCTCCGGAAATCGTGCATTTTCTTTCCTCGCCAAAACGCTCTCGATGGGGCAATAAAATCCGAAGCAATTTTGATTGCCAGCGGGAGTATACGTCGGGCTTTACCCCCGCAGCGATACACTCTTGTTACAGTGTACACAATGTGGAGCTAGATCAACAAGTCCTGCCCAGGCTGTGCCTACAACACCGTGGCGTCATTACCCGTATACCGTTTCCAACATGGTTTGTTTCGTTATAATTGCTTTCCAGACATTATCGTTGGCCGTATGGAAATTAAAAACGGGCCTTGTGAGAGAGTAAAATCGCAAGTATCAAACGCGCAGCCAGTGAAGCCATGCCCACTCGGTCAGCAATTACACACATGAAGCAATTGATGTTCTTCATTAGCGTTTGTTGCCTTTGGTTAAAATTTGGCTGTTAGGTAAAATGGATCGCTCTTGGTGATCACCTCATGATCACCTAATATGTTATAAACAAAATTGTGCAACTAGTCGAGGAATATGCGTAGATTATGTACCACATATCGGTTAGGACAATCACAGCAAGCATCTTTGATTTTGACACTCGGCTTTTCCGTTAGCTGACCTTATCATCCTGTCCAATACTGTCGTATCTTAATTGAAGGCTCATATCGGCGAGCACTAACCACTGACTAAAAACAGACGTTATTAAAATCAACAAGTACGTCCTGTCATTGTGATTAGAAACACAGATTTCTACGTTTGTTTCCAGCATGTTGAAAACAGTTTGTGGTTTTGAAGACTTTGTCTTCTTGTGCAACCTAGAATGTTGTATTTTGTAACGTCTTGTTGACGATACCTGTCCTCTTTCTTCCAGTGCAGCAGTCCAGTTTCTATGGCTACGCCGGGATGTTACCGAGGCGATTCACACAGGCCGTCATGACTGGGGAAAGTACGCTCATTATATTTTCTCTAAGTAGCTCCTTGGTATAAAATTCACACTCTCTCAAGCTCGTGTTGTTTTGTAGTTTTAATATAATTTTTCATTTTTGTTGTTGCGTGTCCTCTTGAATTTCTTTCTGGAAAACGGTCCAACAACTTAGTAATTTTTTTCATGTTGTAAGGAACCAAATACTTACTTGGCCAGTACGTTTGAGACCGGCCTGGATTTTGGAAGCTGATAATAACCGGAGTCGAAGGCTTGTGCTTTATCAATCGTTTAAGACCGGTCACATGATACGGTTTTGATTAACAGCAATGGGTAAATGTCTCAGGTATTTGTTAATAATGGTTATAATTAAACCCGATTGAAAAGAATTTGTTTGGTAAATGCACTGACGGCCTTTAATTCTACATGGCCAAGTCCCCAACTTGGAACTGTTGATAAAAGTAACATGTACCAAGAGGCAGGCTATCCCGTTGATGCCCGTTGATTTATACTGGAGATCAGTGGCTTAACCATTAATTATCATGCGCGCCCTCTTTCACAGTCCACTACGGAGAAAGGTTGACATCCCTACACCCCTACTTTGCATGTATTTTGCGAAAACACGTCGCAGTTCTTATTTCCTACCAAAGGAGACTCTGTTGCTATGAAAATTGCGCCCTCTCGTTCGCTCGGGGCCCATAGGTCCACCTCCTGGAAACAATGACGAGCGAATAGAACTTGATAAGGGGTTTCTTCGGTCCTGACAGCCGGCGGTACCTCGTATATTATCATGCACCGTGATGTAACCGTGGCATCGTGTAAATCAGGTCCGGTTTCCGTATATTCGCAGGTGCGGCGGGTCTCCTCACCTCCCTCAACCGCATCATCACCAAGCTCCTGGTGCACGACGAGAAGATCAACACCCTGACCTTCTTCGTAATGTCTGCTGCCATGGTGCTGGTCTGCCTGCTGACCCATCACTTGGCCCGGCGGACGGACTTCGTGAGATATTATATGACGGCCTGCTCGCGCCGGGAGGAAAGCGTCGAAGACCAGGCGCGCTGGGTGAACCGTTACAATCAAGTACGCTCCCCTGTTGATCCCTTGCCCCGTGCTAACCCCTTTCCTCCCAGCCATCTGCCCAGCCCAGGCCTATCAACCCCATCCTCTTTCAGAGGTGGAGTCAAGGGTCGTGGCTCTTCCAGTGCCCTATGCTTAATCCTATTAGGCCTCTAGCCCCGCCCCACTTATTTCCTGTTAAGTTCAGCCTCGCTCACCATTGCACTGCAAATCTGCTTCTGCAACTCTCAATGAACTTTCTACTCATGCGAAACACCAGTGGAGGTAAGATTCGCCCCTTTAGACTATTAATATGTAAGGCAGTCTCCACACACATACAGCACGCAGATTGCCTGAAGGCTATGCCAGAATGCTTATAATGCCGTGTTAATTAACAGACAGAGTAGTTAAAGAAATACGAAAAAGGACATTTCAGTTTAAATAAAAGCCCACCCGACCAAGACAATTACAAGTGTTAGAATCTGAATCATTCGATTTGAGCCACAATAAGTAGCAGCCCTTGACATAAGTTGACAGTGTCTTTACAACCCAAGTTTTTCCCCATCCTTTCCATAGCTTTCTAACGAGAACGAGGCATCGGCAGAATTTACCCAAGAATATCTTCCGTCGCCCACTGACGGTTGCAACCAAAGCCAGACCACACATACGAACGGTAGGGCGCCACCACGCGGTTTCTTTGGTGAGGAGACCAGCTTTGAGATAGAGTTTCCCGAGGTGAAAGCTTACGACCGGTTTCTATGCAAAGCGCGCGCTTTGAAAAGTAAGCAGAAACTCAGTCATACATTTTTTTTTCCTTTCAAAAAAGGGGCAAAACTTTTACACCAGTTATACTGTTACTAAGACCTGTTACTGGACTGAATTCATTACACATATATACATGTATGTAGATATGTTTAACGACACACATCGCCAGTTGCGGACGATTGATGTGTAGGTGTGACAAATACAAAGGCCACCTGTAGCAGAAAGTATACCAAGAAAACATTTTATTACGTTTTGAAATCACTAACTTACATGTAATAGCCATGCCTTTATGGTCATTTTGTGGTGACATTTTATTTTAGTCACCTTACGAGGCTTCCTTGCCCTTGCTTTGATCATAACTTCACCGAGACTTGTAGGACTCGTCTCTAAACTTACCAGACTCAAAACGTTCGGTGCAAGAAATTCAGAGCACTGGTCGTGGAAAGCAACAGGCCTCACATTTGGTCTTCAGTACTGGACAGTTTCTATTTTTACCTTGTTGGCAGACCTGAGGTTGGTCCCTTCACATGCGAATCATGCGCGGCCCTGAGTGCTGGAGAAAAGTGATTTGAGTTCAAGGTTGAACGCAGAGGTTCTGATCTTTGCCTCATGGTAGTTTTAGATGACACCTTTGTGGGTATCGGGAACAAGTGAGTAAATGCTGGCCTGTTCAGTATGGTGTGCTGCCATGACCCCGAGATCTCAGTGGTAAGTTCACGCCAGCCTCATCCAGCTCGATAGAAATTCCCTGTGGGTGCCATCATCCAGGCTGCGTCTCGCTTCGCTGCGTACACGCTAATATCTTTCCCCCGTTTAGTTTAATGGAGTCAAAGCATTTTTTGTTCATATTACACAATACAGGAGGCCTGGCGATGAGACGCGAAATAGCCCGTACGCTGTGGCCCCACATGCTTTCCATTGGTCTGGCGTACTTCGTAACCCTGTGCCTCTTTCCGGGGATCGAGTCTGAGGTTGTTAGTTGCGATCTCAGAGGCTGGATGCCCGTCATTCTGATGGCCATCTTCAATGCAACCGACTTTTGCGGAAAGGTATTACTTAAACAGCGAGAACGTGAAAAGTTTGTAAGATTGACTGTCGAGCCGATGAAGAGAGGTATAGCTCTATACAAGAATTTTTTTAAGTTCAGTATCACTTTGGAACGGAGTTTCGGTTGTGTTTTGCTATATGAATTTTGGATTCCATCTATGCCTAAAGAGCAACCTGGATGGTTGATAGCGTCACTGAATGCATCTTATCTTTAAAAACGAGTGCAGAGGAATGAACCACAATCAAATGTCACTGTGTATAAAGTGAAGAAACAGCGAAGTACATTGGTATTGGCGCACCCAGGTTTTATCGTAGGTGGGGCTTGGACCAAAATTTACCCCCCCCCCCCAAAAAAAAGGTCAAAGATGTAGGTGTATAGTAGCTTTTCCTGTTTCAGATGTAAAAAAGTAATGAATTTTTTTTTTAAATGGTTGGGCTGAGCCCCCATTAGGTCAGCCACTGGGCAAAGGCCCTTCTTATGACAGTTCTGAAAGGTAACTGAAATTACCACGGTGTCCAGTTATTGTTTCCTTTCATCCAACCCGGCCTGAAACACAAAGTGTTAGTCCCAGATCCTCGAATTCGGTCATTCTTCGTACATTGTACGTTGTAATTGCAAATTGGGTTGATATTTTTCCTCTGTATTTTTATAGTCAGCCCACATACTGCCTACACGCTGTGGGAATTTCAAAAGTTGATCATGTTTTATCAAAGTTAACCGGCGAATAAGATCATTTCCTTCCAAGGCCTTGGTAGTTCTCTTCTATTTTTAAGCCCTTTTTCATTTCAAGAAAATGTTCGTTTGCCTGACTCTTTCACGGTCTAGATAATCGGTGCTATCCCGTATGAGTGGTCCACCCGTAAACTGGTCCTCGCCGAGGCCCTTCGCTTGGTCATCATTCCGCTCATGGTCCTGTGTGTGGCACCCCGGAACCGGCCGATCTTGTCCCACGAAGCCTGGTCGATGGTCTTCTCGGGGCTCCTGGGCATCACCAACGGGTACTTTGGCAGCGTGCCCATGATCATGGCTCCGGCCAGGGTCAGCGAAAGCAAGAAAGAGTTGGCAGGTAATGGCTTCCATTTAATTGATCACTTATACCAAGTTAAGATATATACCTCAATTGAATTGGGGTCGAAGTAAACACGCTGATGTTGGACGCCTCGTTTCATTAGGTCCCAACGACAGAATCCTGGCACCACAGTTGTGTGTAGTTGAGCCCATGACAAGTCCTCTTGAGTCCATCACACGTCCACCACAAGCCACCTTGTCTTAAGGCATAAGCTGTTACAATGCCACTTCACCACTGGTTTTGCGAAAGTACTCGTGACCGGACTTGTGAAGGGACTTGTGAAGAAACTTGTTAAGGCCTCGACTTCATAAGCCTGCAAGCGTTTTCCTCACAAGAGACGAAGTCATGGATGAATATATTGCCAGAAATGTGAAACGTCTGCAGCTTGGCATGCCCAACTCACGACAGCGGGGTTCCATAAAGTTTGTACAGAGTTATATGAAGTCATATTCTTGTATACGTTAAAAAGAAGTAAATTACAAAAAGCCTGCATGAAAGATCAGTCCATGAGTTTATTTGCCAGTTTTGCCAGAAATGTTGACAAAAAACAATTGTACCGGTATTGCTTACGAAAATTTCACTGTAGGGGCAATAATATGTTCATCTCAGGACAATGACTGAACAACTGGCTGAGTTTCAAGGTCAGTTCTCGTGGAAATAGCCGTCGAGCTGTAAAATTTGCAAATACTGTCAATTGAGTGCTGTGTTTCAAAATTTGCATAGAGCTTAAAGATTTTCAGATGGCGACGAAGTTCACAGACCCTTATGCATCAGTGGCAATGCGCATATTGTTGACTGTGTTAACGGACTATGTGTAGACCCTATGTACTCATACGTGTGTGAGTGCCATTTAGAGTATCACAGAGGGCTGGATTTTTGTGCATGTATATGGTTTGTGTTGCTTTGAGAATTCCAAATTCAATTGAACTGTTTGACTAAACGTTAACCATGTTGCTACTACAGTCGGGCTTTAAAGCAGATGCATGTTCCTCATGTAGCAAGGCCGCCCAGCTAGTTCACGCCCAGTTAGCTACGTAGTATATATTTCATATACTACGCGTGGGCGTAACTACGTACACAGCGCCACCTTTCGGAATGGGGATTTTATGAATTTCTGGTAATGGTGAAGCAGAGATTTGGAAAAAAATAGTTGTAGGGACTATCCAGAGTTGCCACATCAACTGCATGGTTGTTGTAGTTATAAATCATTCCATTCGTAGTTGGAACAGAAACCAAAGATTGGCCATAGCGCCCTCTATGCGAATATTTGGCGCCAGTTATTTTACAAAAACGGTGAAGTTAGTTGGATGGCAGACATTTCACATCCACAAAGTCTACATTTGTACCACAAATAATCGGGTCACACTTCAGCTGGATGTTGGACATTTTGTACAGCGAATGGGAAAATGTAGGTTTCATATTCTATATTCGGCGTTCACCTCAGGTTTGCGCAGTGAATGGCTGAGGTCAGGCACCGTTGGCGCGACGGTCGTGAAAAGGTAGAATAAAAATTGCAGCGAAGTTGAGGAGTACTTCCACCCCGTGACCCCCGCCCCCCCCCAAAAAAAACTTGGAAAGCCAAAATTCCTGACTTTACCCAGTTGTTTCGAGGTACAGTTCTTACTATTCAAGTGCAGAGACAAATAACGTCGTCGACCATTCTTAATCCTGCGAGGCACATTCTGAGGACAGGCCTCGAAGGACAGTATGTATGTAGCCTAACTGTTGGAGCATGGAGAGAATGCTCCAAATTGTCACGTGCCGCCTGCTGTTCATGTAATGTGTCTGTTCTGAAGACGGCATGTGTGCATATGTCAGCCTGGCAGAGTGTTTGGCCAGTAGGCCCTATAGGAAAGAACTGAGTCACGAATGGAAAGCGAAAAACGGATTCATGAACTATTCAAGTAATGCAAATCCTAGGGCGTATTTTGAGTGCACGTTGAATCCCCCAGGGGGTTGAAGATTTAGGCATCACCTTGATATTTTCATAACATCTCATGGCAGTTTGATTTCGAAGCTTCAGGCAGTCCTACTGAATTATTCTTGTAAATTACTTCGCCCGCCTGCGGGAGAAATCTCAGCCGCTGTCCTGCCAAATTGCAAATAATTTAGTGACTTATAGAAAGTAATTCACAGTGCGTTTCTATTTGGCAATTACCGCAAACGAAATGAACATGCCGACTTGACTGCGAAAACTCTTTGTTACAGATGCAAAATGAATGACTGCGGTGATTTCCTGTGCTTGTTTGCTAGGCCACCTTTGCCCAGCGGGATCTCAATCGACAGTGTAAATATCACGGTCACACTCCTATAAAGGATTAATTTAGCCACGCCCTTGGTTTCGATCCCGTAGAACCGGACCGGGTGTGAACCAGTGCCTGTACGTGCATACGTACGTATTCCGTGGAAATTAATGTCACGCCTGGGATGCCGGATGGTTGGTTTTGATGGTTAGAATCACAAAGGTTTTTAGAGGAATAATTATCCGTTGTCAATCTCCCCCTTTGCGCTCTCCCTCTCTACAGGCAATATAATGACGCTCTCTTACAATGTCGGCCTGACGACAGGCTCGGCCACGGCCTACCTGTTGAACTACCTGCTGGGGTCCACGCCGGCTGTCAGCTGTGTGTCCCCGGCCATGGCCAACACATCCCAGGCCCACATCCCTGGCTGATGTGGTTATGGTCTGGAAACTAGTTTAGTTCCCAATCTGATCTGGACGAGTTAATTTTTTTTTTATTTATTTTAATCTTTAGACGAGGCAAATGTTGCCAGCCTGATGGCGTACTGTAGTTAACTGTAAAATAATCTAATACACAGGGTACATTGGCAGTGGCTATAACACTAATTTTACAATGCAAGCTCAATACAGTGCATCATTCTACTTTGATCCAAAAAAGACACCTTTATGTTTTAAGTAACATTAATTATGTGTGATTGTAGTGTGCTATTTTAAAAGGTATTTGGGCACCTTTGTGGTTTTTATACCAATGCAAATTTCCATAGTCATGAGCAAAACTGTGATGCTACTGTGGGAGAAAAGGGTATGTCCAAAACGTTTACCAAAGCAACTGAAAATTTTACTATTTTGCTGTCCCCTTTTGGGGTGATTCATTCATTGTTGTGTTTATTGTTGTGTAAGTACATAGCAATAAGCCAGTGAGCGACAACTTCAACAAAAACACAAAACTTCAAAACTGAACAGTGTTCCCCCCGAATGACATCACAGCAATACCGCCCTCAACTTCAGAATTTATAAAAAAACAAAGACATGTAAATGATATTATTACCACCAGAAGGAGGTCAAACAGTTCTCATACATTGAAGCAGAGTATGAAATTCATCTCAGAAATAAAAGCCATCTCATGTATCCTCTAAAACCTAAAGTCATCTTGAATCGCCAAGAGAAATTGCAGCTAGATGGTTGTTGTTCATTGCATCCCAAAACAGTTGACCATCATCGAAGACGTAAAAAACAAAACAGAATGAAGCAAAACCAAACAACCAAATAAGCGAAAACTGTTTGTCAAGTCACCATAATCTCGCCTATTAAATCGCGTTCAAGTCACAGACATAACAATCAAGTGGTTTTTTTCCCTCAGAGCCAGACATTTTTCGAACTCGATGAAAAGACCTGTCTGCGGTATCTTGGTTTTGCCCAGTAAAATACCACATTTTGCCTTATAACGAAAACGTTTCCAGAATTCCTTTAATTAAAGTGCGAAACTTGAAAGGTCTGCAAGCAGATTCCCTTGGTAGAGCTGCATTCTTATTCATAATAATCTGCCTGTAAATTTGAAGCCTCTGTTTGTGGTAAATGTGCTACTTTTACTACGATCAAGAATTGGTACTAAAAGAATAGGTTCATTTCAAAGTTTTAAAATCCCGTGAAACATATTTTATTGTGCTTTTCCATGTCTATTAGACAAGTGCCACACTACTGCAAACAGTTTACAGATCGATCTCCTTGAAAGCTATTACTATAGATAATTGTATCGAGTATCAGCAGATATTTACTGAATTGAAACCCTCGATTAGAATATCTTTACCTTCATTTGGTAAAATCTCCAGGAGTGTGAGAATTCAACTTTCTAGCTGACTTCAGCTTTTTTGTTGAGATGTTGACCCTGAATTTCGGTTTTTGTACACCAGGTATGCACAAAACAATGGGAACCTTTCACATTTCAGCTTTTTGCTAGCTGTTTTCAGCTTTGATTTTAAGTGGCTACTCACACCCCTGAATCTCTTGGGTAACCAAACAAATCAAGATCTGTGGACAGTCTGTGGATGTTATATACATCAAAACGTCTTTGTACAAAGGAGAGTGTGAGTTCTGTCTTGTTCAATACGAACGCACATGGGTGGCAACAGTTTTTTCTGCACAGCTGAAAATTCAGGTGAAAGCCTTCTGCCGACCGATTTCAAATGAAACTTGCCTTGTTAGCTGCATGTGAAGACTCAGCGAGATGACAGTAATTACCCTGACATGCTAGCTTCTTCTTTTTACAAATTGAAGTAGAAGCAGTTGTTGGTTGCCTTGAAGTCGGCGCCGTCAGCTCCAAGACGTGTAATGTCATTGAGTTGGCATATCTTTCCTTTGGTGATGAGCCACAGATTGAAGGAGCGGCATCGGGGATCAGCCCGGCACGCCCAGCCACAGGTAAGGAGGCTCTCCACCGTGACGTTCTTGATGTCGTGATGGTGGAGGCATTCCTGGGGAACACGCCCATCGGGACCGGTGTAGGTGTGGTAGATTTGTACCGCAGCGACCGTCATTTCGCAGGCAGCCTGTTTGCGGTTGGCGCTACCACAAGCAACATCGTCGGCCCACAGGCCCCGAGCGGGTGCGCCGTAAACCGTCACCCGGGCGCAGTTCAGATGGGTGTCATTCCTCGGGTTGCCCCCAAACCAACTGCTAAAAGTCAAGGGCTGGCCTCCGCACACCCAGACCCCTTCTTGGACTACATCGGTACAGGCAATCCACAAACCGTCAGTGTTTTTAACAATGGAGTGCCAGATAAAATCATTCTCGTCCGGTGAGTTGGGCGCAGCAAGGCCGCTTAATCCCGGCCGGTCACAGGCCTCCATGGCCTCATACCAATTCATTTTGTCCGGTAGTAAAAGATAACAGGACTGGCGCCATTCCAGCCAGCCAGGTGGGCATTTGGCTCCTTCGATGGGCTGAGAACTCATTAAAATCACTAAAACAAAGCAGAATGTCACTTGGGGCTTAGTATTGTCAGTCATTATGGCACGAAGCAGCATCATCCGACTGAAAAGCAAGAAGAGTCACTCGTCCCCAATCAGTGCACATTGCATGATGTTCGTACAGTGTCAACCTACCACTGATTCCTGCACCGTTATCATTGATGTTAAATTATTGAAGTGGATGCTTTTATGAAACGAGTGGCATTGACAAAGTGTAGCTTCCACGCAGTATCAGTTCCAAGGTTGCCTGTCGCTAGCTTGATGTTGCCTCAAGGCTGCTGCAACAGAGTCATTACGACAAGCGCTACCGACTCAGTGGCGTAGCCACGGGAGGAGGGTTGCTTGGGGAAGGTGCCCCCCCCCCTCCTGGTGCCCCCACTAAAAAAACGATGAATGGATATTGAACAAGTTAACGAGACGTTAAACCAGTTAAATTCTTCAAGTGCTCACAGAGTGACATGCGGAACTATTCTCATCGGTGCACGCATAATAACGTTTGCAGTGGGCATCGATTGGCCTAAAATACTGCACAGAAAACGCACGCAAGCAGTTCCTTGGTTCATCTGCGTTAATGGGGAATAAATGAGATTGCAATATAGTGTGGACAAGGGCAACTGATGCAGCTGCCATCCAAAAACTTACCAAAGCATGGAAAATTCCCTCGCCCACGACCATGAAATGCCGTACACTATCGATATCAACTTCGGGCAGTTGGCAGTGTCAATACCTCATTTAGTGAAGTGCTCTGATGGCCTTGATGCCGATCAATGCTCGTATAAACTCTCTAATCGAAGTGACAGCCCAGAGTGGACAAATATATATGCCTACAAAGACCGCTCTTAAAGGGTGTGAGCGTTTTGACCATTTTACAGGAATTGTATTGCACTGAGAAAGAATAACAGCATTCCATGCTGCACAGTCTTTGTTTCTTCACTTTAAATAATTCTGTAGGTAGGACAACAAGAACTATAATGTGAAGCAAGGAAGAATTATAAAAGTAAAAATTACATCATTTGAGGAAAATAGTTTCTGGTTGTGAGACACTTCCGGTTAAGATTGCCCAGGGACGGGGCAAGCTCTTCCAGCCTTGCCGATTTTGGAAAACATGTCTTGAGATTTGGAAGCTGCCTTGAACTGAAGGGTTGTCAATAGTCATTCTTACAAGTTTGTGTGTAAACGTCGTCAGAAAATGCTGATACGTCCAGGCACATCTGTACGCCAGAAATACGACCCTAGAACCATTTGCTGAACCCCCAGATTTCAAGACCCGGGTTTACTCAAGACAACATGGTTTTACTGTGGGTGCCGTACCGGCGGACAGATACGGGCCGGACTCTATAATTATTCCAATGAGGACAGATGAGAGTCACTACTGTTCAGACACGTCGGGCCAGTGAGATGGTCACACTCTGCAGTGAGCTTCGTGCGTCCCTATCCGGGCCAGGACAATTCTGACTCCAGCAAACCATTCATCGCCTTCATACGTACATCAAGGACATCCTCGAAAGGAATTCTCATAACTTGTGTGCTTGATTATAATTGAGTTGTTGGTAGAATTTATTATCGTAACTCTGGAGAGTAATCAAGAGTGCAAATATTATTTTAGTTGTAAATAAATTTTATAGCTAGTCATACAAATAGTGCACTCTCTTCATTTTGTGTTTTTGTTGTGGTTAACAACTTCCGAAAGTTATGTCCAGAAAAGAAATCCTCGACATTTTCTTTTCTTTTAGTGTCTACCGTTTAATTTTTGTTTCATTTATTTTTTTTTCTTTCGCACGAATAACTGCAATGCATAAAAAAATAACACCTTAAAGGTGAGGAGGGGCTCTTTATATTGTCTGAAATTAATGCTATTGGCAGGGGATGGAAGGGATTTAACAATAAACGGGGAAGCAACACTCCCCTTTGAGACAAAACTACATTATGACTATTAAAGGGCTGATTTACACAGATAAACACAGTGGCTTGTATATTGCCCTTAAAGTGGACTAACCGCGGATATTGCAGGTTTAGAGACCTGATTGATTTTTTTTCTCCAGAGATGGTGCAATTGTCTTCATGTGGGGCGCTATTGTCACTATGGAAAATCAATAACTTGCTGACTATATTGCTGCCTTTAGTGTCCAGTCCCTCGCAGCTTACAATAATATGACCCGCTATGGGCCTCGTGCTGGACCACGAGAGGGCGCTGTTTTCCTAGCAATGGCGGCTCCTTTGGTACTAACTGCGCATCACTGATTCACAAACGACTAAAAAACGCAAGCGTTGCAGTCGCACTGCTACCAAAAAATACCAATACAGCTCTTTTCAACTGATGATGGGGTGCGTTTGCTCGTGGCAGACAGCGGATCACTTGTCTGTGTAAATCAGCCCTGATAGTTGAGTGCCTACAGAGGCAGTTCTTTTGTTCCACAGGGAAACCTCTGAAAGTACTGACCTGCAAGATGGCAGTCATGCGAACCCTCTATAGCAAGTGGATTATAACACTGACGCCATTGCCAATGGGCAACACACAGCTTCTTTCAACTTAAACCTCACTCTGCTCAAACCCATCATTCTGGTGATACCAAGGTGACTTTCAAAGTCGTCTGCATCCAAGCAGCTCAAAACGAATGCAAATGCCTGTGGTGACCCACTCTTGCGGCAGTATACGCACAGACTTTGGTTTCAAAAGCGCGGGAAAGTAGACCGTTACCGGTGTACAGCAGTCGCGGTTGGCTTGAAAGTGAATGGGCAAAAAAGACGATTACATGGAAACTGGCTTGTTTTTAATTAAAGTAATTAGTTTTTTTAAGGCGTGCTTCCGTGATATGTTGGGTTTGTTTAGTTGCGAGTGGGATAAAGTGATACTTTTCTTTCTTTGTGGTGTTCGGCCCGACAATTCGTCCGTGGATCGATACCAATATGTTCATAGTTTGCTGTTTGATTGTGAACCCCCCCCCCATTTACCTAAACTGGCCCAGTTTATAGTCAAACTGTTGCAGTTACAACATTTCAGAAGAAGAAATAGCAGTACCGAAGAGCAAAAAGTGAACGTATTTTAAAAGCACAAGTAAACAAACACAGACAGTTAGAGAGGTTTAGATGAACGTATTACGTGAACGCGAACGCGCCTTTTTTTCTTGCGCTCAGGTAAGCAGGCGTCAAATGCCTGTTTGAAGGTTTTGATGCACGTCCCGCACAAAATGTACATCCTCCAGTGAACACTCGATTAAAAGGACAAATAGTCAATCACATCCAGTCAAGATGCGACCACAGCTTCCATTTTCACTGAACCCAGATTTACGCGTTTAGGCGCAATCATTCAGGGGCATGGTTGTCGTTTCAGGTTAGATTCTTCTGTCTCGCCGTCACAAGCAGGCACCACTTCCCCTTGTCAGCGCTTCAGATGCCACATTTTCCCCTACATACTTAACAGCCCGTCAGTCGTCGGCCCCCGCGGTAGCTACAGAATACGCGGGGATCATAAATGCATTACCAGAAAAGTGGTTCATCGCATTATGTGTCGTCGCTGTGGGTGACCGCTTGGGTGAACACACGTGGGCCAGCGCCTGTTAGTGCGATGTGCTTTGCTGTGTGGACTTTACAAAACGTGTACATTGAGGCTACGGACATGTGCATCACGGCTCTCGGCTGAATTTCGTTGGCCTACATTAATATGTTTGATCGAAATTGAGTTATCTCCGCGGACAACCGTGTGGCCACTGCCCGATTTCTGTGTAAACCGTACATAATGCTTGCTGCTGAGACGAAAACGATCAAGGTTTACATTTGGATAACCAATAGAAAGAAAGTTTTGAAAAAAAAATTACCCCACTGATCATTAGGTGACCAACGGCCAAATTCTGTTAACACCTACATGGTGTTTCATGCAAAGATGTAGGCCCCTAACTTCCCTAATTTGAGATTGATTGAGTCATAACTGGGGTAAGAAAAGTTATTTTGTATTTTTAACGCAAAAGACCACTGCGGACCACAAGGTGACCAATGGCCAAATTCTACGAACACGTTTATGACACTAGGTCCAGAGATATCATTGGCCAAGTTTGACAATAATTGGACTAACATATTGTGGAAGAAGAAGGAATTGGTAATTTTGAAGAAAATGACCACTAGTGACCACGAGGTGACCACTGGCCAAACATGCTGGTCACTACACGTGAGACTGCGGCTGGCTGAAATCGGTGAATGGATTTGCAAGATATTGCATTTTATGTGAGCGTTTGACCGAAGAAAATCGACGATTAGGCCTACTGTATTAATAACAGCAGTACCTATGGGAAACAAGGGGAATGATGACGATGATTCAAACAGCGCAGCGCACTCCTACACTGCAGGGCGGCCCCACGCCGACTCACACTCTAAACATTACTTGAGCATGCGTTCTTTATTCTAAATTACATGTACTTCTTTAAAAACACTGAATTAATTATACGTTGGGGAGTTTGTTGAAAAATATTTAGATAATCGTAACGATGGCAACGATACTGACTGTATTTTGTGGTCTTCGATTATTACTGTAATGTGACTATTCAGTGATGATATGGCGAGGATTGTTTCCATGGTGACGCTACCTTGAAAGGACAGCGTGGTTTATTTTTCATCATAACATAGACACCTGTGCGTCATTTCTAAGATGTGTAGGTTGTTTCCCCTCTTCAGGAAAAGAGAACGTGTTTATACCTAAAGTGTAATTCGAGAACAGAATTAGAAGCCATTATTGCGGTGGCACAACGTGCGTAAATAGGTAGCACGCGCGCGTGACACGCCACATTGACTGATAGGGTGTCGCGATTTGCCAAAAGCGCGCGCGTCTCAAGATCAGTAATGTGGATGTGAGCGCGACGCCACCGCAGTATGGCGTCTTCTCGGATTAGTATATAGGTTTCTCTTGCAGAGAAGTTATGAAAACGACATTAACTGATACAGAGGCCCTACAACTTCCACTTCAAAATGTTTTGCCTAAGAGGAGACCGGTTTCGTCACAATCTTTGCCGTTAAAACGGCCTATGAATATCCATTAAAGATGATGATACGTACGTTTTTCTTCTTGTTTAGCTAAGTTCTCAACGCAGCGACAAACCGTACTAAAAGCTGTTGCGTTGTGCTTTGTGTTGTTGTATACACCAATGCTAATTGTTCGTGTTGAACGTCGGCTGCGAACCTTTTAACTGAAGCATGTGTGAGGACTTGAGTCTCAACTCATTTTGTTTGGGTTATTGTGTTTATATTCTGTTTATCAATTCGAAAACAATGCCAGCAATCTCGCAGGTGTTTGTTGTTCTCATTTTGTTACCATCTTTTCTTTGCTACTCTCGTTTTTAAATATAAACCGACCTGAAACATTTCCACTGCCCGGGGTTCTTCTGGTCAGAAATAGGTACTGAGGCTGTTTAAGATGAACCTGTTACACTAAAGCTGTTTTAGATGAGTTAAGGGTGATTAAATGGATTTCTACATCTCCCACCCGGCACACATTAATCATTCAATGAGAGGGAATCGCGTTATTCATCCCAATTAATGTGAAAGAGCAAAGCACACGAATTTAACAGCTTGACAGGCCAGCAAAGCATCAACAATTGGGGAGCAATCCTGAGTTGTTTTCAAGGAAACTGGTGAATTTTCACCTTTTTTGCTCTCGTCCCTCCTTTTGTCATATGCGCATGGCGTCCCTTCGTGGCGCCATGGGAACATAATACTGTTTTCCAAATTTTGCGTGATGTAGACTCAATATGGCAACACGGGTGCCGAAAACTGCATGCTGTTTATTTCATTTTGAAGTGTTGTTTGTTAAACACATGCTGCATTCCACGTTTTCTTATTTGACACAGGAAGTACAGCACTACGCATGTATGGGAGAGGGGAAAGCCCAGTCCAAGAAAACGGGCAACGCCCGTATGCTGTCACGTGACATGTCGCATCTTAGAATTATGTCGACCCGGTGTAGTTTTTCTGTCACGCGCTTTGTGCGTCCACCCAGGATGGATCTCGATCGTCTATTTTGCCCCATGGCCGATTAACAGCATGTAGAAGGTTTGCATGGCCGCCATCTTGCAGTCCAGTTCTTTTATTCCATGGGGTGTGCACAAAGGAGGTTTCCCTGTGGAACAAAAGAGCTGCCTACCACGCAAAGCCTCTGTATATATTATGGATCCGTGACAGCAGGACTGGCTCCCTCCAGCGCAACTTTGCACTCTGATCCTTCAACACACCTTTTGTACCCCTTACCCCCTAGACTGTTTAAAATTATATTGAAATCGGAGGATTTTCTGTTAGGATCAAGCCTCTGTCAGAGTGTTCTGACATTTTTGGTCAATTGTTACCAATTATGAAAGCTTCCATAAACCGATTCTCTAAACATCTTGTATCGTCTACTCTACCAGTCGCAAACTTACAATGCCGACATGTTCCTGTATTCTTCGAGGTAAATTTCAGTTAGGGTTTGACTCTAAATTTATTACAATGGTGAACTTTTATAAACCTGTCTGTCTTCTCTTTTTTGGTATAGTGGGACAATAACAATAGTACCGATGTTATTTTTAGCGTCCGGATGAGATTAATAGTATAAGGCAGTTGGGAACAACGTACGAAAAACACCAAACGTTGTTCCATCTTACGTTTTTCATCATTCATGACTCAATAATAAAACAGACATAATGATAATGAAAAGAGACTGTGTTCTTTTGAGGAATTACCCCACTGCGTGTTCGTTGCGATGGTTACTAAGTAGTGTAATAATACAGCACCACCAATGTGGCGCACAAATAGCGCATGTTCTTTCACCTGCAATTTATTTTCAGCCGCTAATTCAACTGCGCATGTTTGTTTCTGTTACTGACATACGTAAAGAAGGGGCAGTGGTGTTGCTATTAATACCATGAAAAAATACCTCGAACAGTTTAGCTATTACTATTGGTCGAGAGCTCGTCACTTGCCCGTTCTTAAACGGACGATTAACCACCAACAACCGCAACAAAGTGGCCCCTTATTAAGGACATTCACGTTACACTGTACTGCACACGCACACACGGGAAGTGGAGTGACTTCACAAATTTCTTAATTTTTTTTAATTAATGAAGCTAAATTGTTCCCCCGAAAGTTGTGGGTTTTGAAGTTCAGGAAAATTTGGGGTTAAATAATAATTTTGTTTCTTAAACGAGTGTTTAATACCGACCTAGCACATTTTATTCTTTTAATTTAGACCCCCTATCGGTACTTCTTTATTATTTTAATCTTGAATAATATGTAGTTTTGCATTTCTAGGGCTAAGCATAGAAGCCAAATTATGTCTACACGACGGGGTTGGGTCTGCTTCTGCAAAAATTGAGACATAGTCATGCACTGCAAAAAAAATATGGCTCTTTAGCTCAAAGGTAGTGTTTGCCCGGACAGAGGTTTGTTTTCGATTTGACACGAATTTGATAGCTGGAAATAATGGATTCAAAGTTTTCTGGACCTTTTCAAAGAAGACAATGGTGACGAGGGGCATGAAGGTTTCTGATTCGTCGACGGTTTCTCCCCAAGACTTTTTTCTCTAGCCGACTGGACGCGTTTATACACCACTGAATTCCCACTTGATCGTATGCCCGTGCGGGCGCAATAATTCAGTGCTTCAATAATGAAAGACAAAGACAATATCATATTGAGTTCACAAAAAAGTACACTTTTTAAACTAAGGTGTATTTGTAATCCTCACATCCTAAGAAAACGTACATATGCACAGCGCATTGACCGGGATTACATTATTTGAATGTAATCCCCTGCATGTACAATGCCATGTAATGCCAATGCACGCACACGTGACCAGCCGTTCTGTCGCATAAATTAGCCTCGTGTAGACGATTGCCAAGGCAGACCTGGATCGGCTTTAGTATTTTGGTGGCCAAGACGTGTTTTTGTATGATGCACTGAGGTGCTGCTCGGCACAAAATACAGCACATAAAATACGTAGATGGTGGTTGGAAGACGACGTCCAAAACTACTCATTAAAATCAAGCAAAAAATTTAGCTTGATGAAATGGACGGTATTTCATAGGCTATGCACTACTTCGTCGATCTGCAATTCTTCCGAAATTGAGAAGTTGAAAGTACGAAAGGAACAAGAGATCAGTCGAGAGTAGAAATATCTCATCACCATAACAACCACTTTTTGTGTCTAAAGTTGACAGTCCCCGATGAGACTTTCCTGAGCACAAACACCGTGGGATTTCAGTTAAATCTGTTGCGGATGCTACTTCCTCAAAACGAGAGGGCTCAACAAAGGACGGGCAAGTTGCCAATGAATTTGCGTATGGTTTAGGATGGTGTGGTTGAGGTACTGCACCTCCCATACTGCAAGACGCATAGACGTGAAACAAAAGAGAGGAGGCATATCGATGTTGGTGGTCGGGACGCACAGACGCGTTTTTCTATGATGCACTAGGGTGCTGCTCGGCACAAGATATACTGCTTCCACAGAATTACTTTGTTTCTTCGTTGCAGCATGCAGTGGTTACAAGGAACGACCCTTCGAGTTCTCTTTTTGGTCTTTGCGACAAGCAGCGTCGCTCTGGCCCAATACACCTCCTGCCCATCCGGTTGGCTGAACTGGCAGCAGTCTTGCTACTACCGACTCCCCGACAAGATGAATTGGTTTCAGGCCTCGGAGGCTTGTAACCGGCCGGGAAGCAGCTTGACCGTGCCCGACTCAGAGGAGGAAAACTTCTTCCTCTGGCAGTCTATAGTTAAAGGGCCAGTCGGGGCCGGTGGTCTGTGGATTGGTTGTACTGACGCAGCCCAAGAGGGAACCTGGCTGTGCGGGGGTCAGCCAGCACGGTACACTAACTGGAATAGCAGGAAATTCAGAAACAGCAGTGACTACAACTGCGCCAGACTGACGGTTTTTGCGAAAGGAAAGTGGTCCGATGATATACCTTGCAGTAGCAAAAACAACAGATCGGCTGCCTGCGAGATGAAGACCTCCACAGTACCAATCTACCACACCTTCACTGGTACTGATGGGCGTGTCCCCCAGCAATGCCTCCACCATCACAACATCAAGAATGTCCCGGTGGAGAGCCTGCTTGCCTGTGGCTTGGCGTGCCGGGCCACTCCCCGATGCCGCTCCTTCAATTTGTGGCAGATCAGCAAAGCAGAGAGGCAGTGTCAACTCAATCAAGTCACACGTCTTGGAGCTGACTCCTACGACTTCAAGGCAACCAACAACTGTTTTTACTTTGACTTGTAAACCACTGTAACGTCGGTTAAATGAAATTACTGTTTTCTTTCTTACGTCCACCTCAGCTGGATCGTTTACGTGAATTTTCAAGTTTGCAGACAAATGCCACAGAATGAAGCCACTTGTCTAAGGGCTGATGCATTTTCAAGTTTGCAGTCAAGAATAAATCCACTCGTCTATAGGGGGGCTGATGAAACAGACTTCAAAACACGTAAGGACTTTGACTTTTACTTGCAAAACGAGGAACATGCTTGGAAAAACACCGCATAATTATCCTAACCTCGGCAGGAAGAATATTGAAGTCACCTTCAGTTTGCAATGAGAAGGAGCGGTTTTGGGGTGAAAGCGCATGAACTGAACTCATTGGCTGACAATGTTCAATGAAAAGTCACTAAATGCACAAAAATAAAAACGTGTTCTAAAGACAGAATGACGAGAAGAACAATAATTATGAAAGTTGTTCCCTTTACGTTGGAAACGGCAACTGGAAACATTAAAATTGGTTTCAATTCACCTTACCTCTTTCTCGCACTTAAGTCTTGTCCACGTGTTTACACTGGAATTCCTAGAACATGGAACGAAACTGCACTCCATATTTGTTTTAAAGCTAAATGAGAAGAGTCTGTTCTTAAGAGGAGATGGGGGTTGACATTTTGGCATGTTGTTAGTGCAGTCACAATAATACAGACAAAGGACCAATTTGTGTACGCATTGTGCAGTCGATCGTTGCTTACGATTGCTCCTGTACATTAACAAAACATCTTAACTAAGTGCACACCATTTATAGTTACCACATATTGACATTATACATACATATATGATGTCGAAATTATTTCTAGACTTTGCTTGTAGTGTTTTGGAGTGTTGTACATCAGTGACGACGGGGTTTGGAAATGATTTAAGTAAAATAGAGTAGTGAAAGAAATGAAATAAATCATACAAAATAAAGAAAAAATGTTTCGTTTCAAAACTGATCCACAATTTCAGAAAGAAACATCGAAAGGCGATTCAATTTCGTAAGTAATTTGCTGTTGACAAAAATATGAGAATTTGAATGAAACTCTGGAAACGAAATTTGAGGAGACAGCTTTAGAAACAAACCAATGATCTCCCCCCCGCTTTCTGCTTCAGGCATGCTGAGCCCATGCCGGCCTTGAATTACAATTTAATAAACAACTACACAATTATATGTACTCCCCGTTTAAGGTCTTGCGATACCCCTCTCCGAAGGTCCTGCCCCTGGATGCATGAGAATTTCTCAAATGTACCCAACCTATACACCCATTGCATTTGCTTTTACGGTCCTCTGGAAAAAAATCCGTCACGGATGCCACTTGCTTAGCCTAATTTCAGTTTTGGCTCTGGCGGGAGATAGGATATTATTTTTCCAAAAACGCTTCTCCGAACTAACACGTTCCGTCAGGAAGGTGGGGGTACTGTTTCTAAAATGCTGCCACGTTCAAGCGCTGCACCAAATTGAATCTTGTCTCCAGGGGAGCAACAGCTTCTGTGCTTCCTACACTGGATACGCATGCCAGGTGAACCCTACCCCCAAACCAACTTCAACCAAGTTACGCCCTGGTGTATATCACCCTTGTACCGAAGTTGTTATGGATGCACGTTGAAGTTCAAAATGATATCTCTCCAGGGATATTTGATGGAGTTCTGTGGGTGCCAATTGGCATTCATTAATCAGTAATCGAGGCGCATTGCGTTCTTGGGCAAAGCACTTATCGGCATACTTGTATATAGTGGCAAAGCTGAGGGAGGGTGAAAAATTCCCCCGGAACTGTTGCCTCTGTTCCCTTTGAGAAGAACCTGGCTACGTAACCATGGGGCCAGAGGGGTAACCCCCCCCGGAAATCTGGCACCCCTTTTTGCCCCTCCCCTTTCCCTTTGCCTCCGTCTCCTCTCAACTCCCGTGAGCATAATAATGCAGTCTTGTTGTTATTACTTTCCCAGTAGCATCGTGTGTGAAACTGAAAAAGGTGTTTTTACTATCGTCGTAAGTGCTCGCTCAGAAATTTCAAGAAAGGAAAGAAGAGTCCCCAAAACCTCTTTCACAACACCTAAACGAGAAATTCTTCCTCTCTGTTTGCTTCCCACCATCTCCAGCTTTTTACTTAATGCCACACTATCGCTATGTCCAATGATCCTCGATGCTCTAAATCACATCTGTGCAATAAAGATTGCCACCTACTCAGTGAGCAGTCTGTTATTTTCATATCGCTAGTAGTTGGTGTAAAGCAACAGGAAATGTACATTCTTCCGTCCTAGAAATACTTGTTCGGATTTCCAGGGCTGCACGCTTTCTTTTTTAAAAAGGAAATTCGTTTCCGTGTTATGGAAAATTATGTTTAAACCTTAAATATTAAACTTTTCTATCGTTTCTGGCTTTGTTGGCTGTTCAAAGATCAAATCCCGGGCGTTTTAGCGTGTGTTAGTGTAAAACTCTGACGAGGAGGTGACGTGCGATCTTGTTCCGAAACCAGTGTTCGTATTCCGACTGCGCATGCTCAATATGAAGTGCATCGAAGGTCATTCAGACTCGTGTGCAAGTTCTGCCCTATGGTTGCAGGCCAATAAATAGGTCCAAATTTTTGCGTACGCTGACCGATCTGTTGGCTGTTCGAATTCTCTGCTACGTGTATAAGAGCATTTCATGGCACGTGGACCAAGTAATTTGTAAATACTGAGGATGAAATCTACAAGTAGGACTGCCACCTTGTGTTTCTTAAAGTATCAGTTTCATTGCTTTCTTCAAAGTGACAGCTTGCCTGTGTGAAGAATTATTCCACGGGGAATTTAAACCAAGTACTTGCTTGTCAACGATTTTTTTTTCGTCAATTATACTTTGTGGACATGCATGTGTTGGACTGTATACTGTTAAATGGAATATTTACATGCTAGGCCTATGTGAAAAACCACATAAAGCCATTATCCTTGAAATATTCAGGCTTCCTTGGCTACTGTGATGTTGTACCCTTTGTGGAAAATGGTGATTGGTTTAACAGAGAAGTAATTTTTCAGAATTCATCTAGAGGGTGGTGGTGGGGGGGCAGAAAACAAAATAATGACTACCGTAAGAATTTTTAAGATGCATTGTTTAAGATTAAGGCATATTTTGTTACACTGTATGCACGTATTATGAAATCTGTGTCCATATAACTAACAACTTCAACCTTTTGCTGGCATTAATTTATTGAACTGAAATAAAAACAAATGTGTGGAAATGTGCGATTTCATAGTTTATTCACATTTGAATAAATTTGAATTTGTGCGTAAGAACCCACAAAATATGCAGTCTTGACTCTCAGACAGGCCATAAAAATGGCCAAATTCCCTCCCCGAGCCAAAACTTAGTTCTTAATCCGCCTTTGTATTTCTTATATATTTGAATTCAAGCTCAAAAAATTTGAGAGACTTTCAGCACAGTTTCTTTGAAGAAACAGTTATTTTTCGACGAGGCAGTGAAAGCCCAAAACTTTATGGTAGGCCTACGTCAATTGACCTGTCTGGCTCCTCCATCCAGCATTTGAATGCCTCGTGGTGGCGCTATGCAAATTCTGAAAGTGCGCGGCTCAGCCGAGGTTACGGCTAAGATTGTACCCAAGTCGACTCGGCTTTTGTGTTGAAATGCTTTATGCCACCCTGCTCACACGTAGACCTGTTTCCAGATCCAAGGGTGTGCAGAAAGTGTAAGTATTGTCCTAATTTAGTGTTTGCAGAGAAAAAAAGACGGAAAGAGTTTCATATGCGGACGCCATGCCACTGCCACTAGCATTTGACGTCCCGTGCATAGGCTATAGTAAATAAACTTAGGCCCCTAGCCCCAGACTATACCCAGCCAGAAATGAGACCGAAGAAGACAGAACCTGTGTGTGTAGCAGTGCTACATGCTACACAGAATTTTTAGTCAGGTGATATGCTATAGGATATAGGCACAGCCGATTGGATGGTCTAAGAACCAGACCTTCAAGTGCACACTAATGCTACACAGTGCAAGATGAAGGCGCAAGAAAAGTAAGGGGCCGCGGCGTGTAGCAAAAAAGTGCTACACCATAGACTTGTGCACAAACTAAGTGCTACACAGTGCTACACGGGAAAATGAAAAAGGAAGGGGCCGCGGCGTGTAGCAAAAAAGTGCTACACCATAGACTTGTGCACAAACCCGCTGTGACACAGTGCTACACGTGAGTCAGTTCTGTTCTGTTCTAAGCATACGCGGATATGTGATGCTTTCATAGCGTACCTGTGAACTTCTGCTCGTTAATGCACATGCTCAGTTCTGCAGCCGTGTAGCGGTGCTACAAGGAAGACCTTGTGGATTCGGCCGTCTCATTTCTGGCTGCATATGCCTCAGACCGGGGGCCAGTCTGAATCCATCTGTATCCTTGGCCCGGCCCGCCCCATACCACAGCCATGACAGCGGTCAATCCAAAAAGCGAGACTCTGCAAAAATGCCTTCTATGAAATCTCTTTTGCATGTATGGATCATTCACCCCTTCAAACCATCGATGTACATACATGTACATAGACCCATAAACAGGGCCTAATGAATACTCCTTCGCCGTATACTGGGCCCTGTCCCTATTAATAGGGATTTCTTTCGAAAACTTTATCTGGGACATTTGGGGGCATAACTAAACATCCGCTTAATTTTAGGAGCTGAGATTGCACCGGTATATTCACTACTTATGCTGTAAAAAATCCACTAGGTTGCTAATTGTAGAAAACTCGCCTTTTCCTCGTTTGGAGGAAAAAATGTTGCCTTTTTGCCATTTTTAGGCAACATTTTTACCTCCAATTGAGGAAAAGGTGAGTTTTCTACAATTAGCAACCTAGTGGATTTTTACAGCATAAGTAGTGAACATACCGGTGCAATTTCAGCGCTTAAAGTTAAGCGAATGTTTAGTTATGTCACTGGAATTCCCAGATAAAGTTTTCAAAAGAAATCTCTATAATCGGGACAGGGCCCAGTATACGATAGAGGAGTATTCGTTGGGCCCTGTTTACTGGTCTAGTATTAGGCATACTTTGGGACAATTTACAGTTTATAGAAGTCCGTGAAATTTTGGTTTTGATTTGGGCCATTCGTTTACTACAGGCTACAGCGATTAACTCTCGATCGTTGACCAATGCCAAACACAGTCGGGGTCTGTTTGGTCTAGGAACCAGACAGCGTTATTATGTACATCCCAGACCTTGACATTGCAAAGAACCTTGATGAGTGATAAATCGAAATACGTACATGACATACGATGTTTGGGATCGAGTGTGAACTCGTTGCCAGACAAAGCGTGGCGTGGCGTGACGTGCACATCATTCGCTCGTCTGGCACAGTGATGAGGCACACCCATGAAAATACCCTACGGCTGTTGTTTTTGACACATTCATTGCAGTCACGCATACACAGGGCTCCATTACAAGTGATACAAAGTTGCTGATAAAACAGCAGTTGAGATCACTGTCTCAAACGCTGTCTGGTTAAGACAGAGATGCTGTCTGAGAAGATTAATGTTAATCAATGTAGTGAAAGAATGGCCCAAATGGAAAACCAAAATTTCATGGATTTCTACAAACTGGAAATCGCCAAAAGTAAAACATTAATAGTTTCATGGGGTGAGTGAGGGATTTCAGATAAGGCATTTTTTGCCGAGTCTCCACTTTTTGGATTGACCACTGTGGGGTCAAGGATAAGGAGGGAGTCCAGTAGACTGGCCACCAGCCTGGGGCTAAAATATACCCTTGGTGACTGGTCTGAAAAATTCTGTTTTAATAAGTAGGGACCTAAACAACTCGGTATTTCCCCTCTTAACTTGAACTTCTTTGGACATGCTTTTGCTTTCTCTTTCTTCTAATACGTCACTGTACGGAATAATTACTGGTGTCTGTATATGAAACGCATTCCCAAAGACAATTTAACTTGTGGAAAATCGTTAGGGCTTACATGTACTTGTAATTTCCTAGTCCGAGTAAGAACAACTACATCAGATACACATTTAAGTTACATGTATGCATGATTATATACTAGTTTGTTGCCAGAATACCTCTGCACTTGATTGACAATAGCACTTTAAAACATATTTTCTGTATTTACATTTCAAAGGTTGATGCAGGTTGTCTGACCAGAACTGTGCATTTTTAGGCATAGTAAGGAATTGAATGTTTCCTTTTCCCAAAATAAGGGGAAAAATAGGTCCACTAGTGAATTTTAGACCCAACTGTGACCATTTTGATAGTGTCCTTTCTGCTCCAGTGCTGGTCACTTGACCCTTTACATGCACTTACATGTACACGTACACACACCACCTAACCCACACTTATGCAATGTTATACATGTACAAAGTCCTTTGTTAACTGTTGTGGCTTCATTCAGGTGAGATGGCGAGCAAGCTGTGCAAAGAGAACTCTACTGCCGCAGGAGAGGCTGCTGGTAGACCATCGTCCTCCGATCCCCAAGTGGGGATGAAGTTTGACTCCTACGAGGAGGTGGAGCACTTCATCCGGGAACATGAAGAGATCAACTTCGTGAAGTTCTTCATAATGAACTCCCGCTCGGTGGAGGGCTCACGGAAGCGGCTGCCCAAGCGCTTCCTGAGTGACGCCCTCAAGTACTGCACAGTGGTTTTTGCCTGTGTCCACCACGGTGAGCACAAGAGCACATCCAAGGGAATGCGGCCTAGGCAAAAGACCCTCAGGATGGGATGCCCAGCCAAATTCAGGTATGGCAGTTAGAGTATTTCAGGAATGCTGAGGTTTATTCCTCCGACATCCAGAAACAGCCAGTTTGTGCACACATTGTACATGCATGTAAATCAAAATTGTAAATCCATTAAGTGTGTTCCAGGCTACGAATACCCACATGTGATTCGTCCGTCATTTGTTCCTGCGATTAATCCTCACGGCATCATCTTCAGCTTTTGTATGTGGTCTATTGGCTTTCCGCACGACCTCAGGAAGGACTTTTTGTGCAAAAAAAGTTCCAGTGATGATCATCTGACAACTACTGTCTGATTGCCTGGTACCCAGAGTGTATTTTGTGCATGGGTTACCAGGAAAAAGTGACTAGTTGTCAACAGATGGTAATGCTCGAACTTGCCGAAAGATGACTGTAGACCACAGAGTAGTACACCACACAGATCTCTGCATATTCGCCGCATACTACAAACTATTAAATTTGAGAATGTTGTACGTTGCATTTACAGTACTTAATTGGGTATTTTTCTGCATCTTATTTTATTATCTTTTGCAAATATGCGCATGGATCCAAAATTCCAGTAGGAGGTGTCAAAGCTTCAAGAATAACTGAAGTATGGAACTGTAGACTTACATGCATTGAAGGAGATGACATGACAGTGGCATCACACCCGCACATGCTCTTAAACTTAAGGTGCATGTATGTATCAGCCAATCTGAGCATCTTACTAGTGAAAGAGCATGGCACCACTGCAGAAGTTGCGTCGGGGGGAGGGGGTCATCAATTATAAGGATGGAGAGTACTTTCCTAGAGTTACTTGAAGTTAGAATCCCCTTGAATTTTTTTCTGTCTTTGCTGTCAGGTTCTCAGCCACCCCGAGTGGCAAGCAACTATACCTGGCTGATGCGGTGACTCAGCACAGCCACCCCCATGATGAAGTGAGCTTCCGGTCCCTCCCCCAGAAGAGGCGACTGACTGACGAGGAGCGGGAAGAAGCCTTTGAAATCCTCAAGGTATCAAGAACAAACAGAATGTTGTTTTGTGGATAAGTGGAATGTTGTTAATATTGTGGATTCAGGGGCATAGTGATGGAGGGGGTACGGCAATCCCCGATAATTTATTCCAGTTGGCAAATCGAGCTTCGATCAGCAGATGAATCCAAATTTGGTACATAAACGATAAACATTGGCCGTTGGCCTTTCCTGCGAAGTACAAAATGTAATGTACCACAGATTTCCACTTTCCGCGCTGTGTAAATTTTATACTACGCAAGTTTGGCAAACAAGCTACAAGTCAGCAAATTGACTCTGGCACACAAATCCCCCCCCCAAAAAAGAAAAGAAAATGCTTTGCTACACCCTTGTGTTGATGTTGTGAAGAAAAAAATCTACCAACATTGCTTGTACTGGGATTTATTTAATACTGACAAACATTAAACTGTCTTGCCTGTTACTAACACTTGAAGTTTACTCTTACATTACATTTTGTGACTCGTACAACAAAGTAGTGTTTGAAAGTTCTGACATACTAAGAAGCGGGGTACATGTATCATGCATAGATTTAGGTGCAAGGTCAAGCCACGGTGTACATGTACACTTTGACCAAGATATCTCAATTTGTGATGAAATCTACTATATACATGTACATGTATATGATAGCCTTAGTGCAGGTATGTTTGCATGCAAGAAGTGAATACTTACTGGACAGAAAGTGTAATTTTAAAACTCTTCACTTCATTTGTAGAGACACATTGAGATTTGCATAACACTTGGATCCTTGTTTTCCTCTACAAGTGTAATTTTAATCATAGCAGTAAAAAAATATGATGCACTGCAGGTTGACTCATAGCACAAATATCAAGAAGTTGCAATGGAAAATTGTCGGCTATAACTTGGTGTTTTTACTGCTTGTAGGGCTTATTTTTCATTAAAATTAGAACAAACACAGGCATGTTCAAGACACTTTTTGTTAATGCTGACTGTTTTTGTGATTGTTCATCACAGAAGCAAGGGAAGAAATCCGTCCAGAAGCACCTTCAGGAGACAGCAGGTAAGGTGCTCTACATGCGAGACCTACACAACCTAGCTGCCGCCAGCCGGCGAAATTCAATCTGCCACACCAACATCCAAGCTATTCTGGATTACCTGTCACAGGCCGAGGACCAGACCAGTGTTGTGGAGGTGGTGACAAAAGCGGACGGGAGGATTGTGGGGATTTACTACCAGGACCAAGAGATGAAGCGAGTGTATGCGTCCTTTCCCCAGTATCTGGTCATTGATGCGACTTGCAAGTACAACAGTCTTCGGATGCCGATGTACATAATGCTCAATGAGGGCAGCAACGGCTACTATGAAGTCGTAGCTCTCTACCTCCTGATCACGTCCAATGCGGATAGTGTGCAGGCCATGATGATGCGTTTCAAGGAGCACAACCCCGAATGGAGTGACCTCCAGATCATCATGGTTGACAAGGACGTCACAGAGCGGCGGGTGCTGCGCGAAGAGTTTCCTGCTGCCTCTGTACAGATGTGCCTGTCCCACGTGCTCAGGAGGTTTGAGCAGGATGCCTCCAAGCAGCGGCTGGGGCTGCAGAAAGAGGAGGAGGCCTTCTGCTTGAAGCTCATGCGGAGGCTGGCAGGTTCCAAATCGGAAGAAGTATACATGGAGAACTACCAGCAGCTCCTCAACACAGAGCTTGGGGCAGTAGTTGAGTACTATAACACCACCTGGCACACCATCCGAGAGGAATGGGTGGAGGGCCTTAAGTCCCGGAGTCTGGTCCTCAAGAAGGGGAAGAGGGAGGACCCGGACAAGCTGAATGCCGTCAGTGAGCAGCTGAAGTCTGTGTTCAGGGATTCTCCAACCCCTGAGCAGGTCATGACCAACTTGAAGAAGGCTGTGGAGTCACTGCGTGAAGAGCGAGACCAGTCAGTGGCCACTCTGTTGGCGGAGCATGCCCCAAATCCAGACTCGGGCAGTACAGTGGTTGACAAGTTTGAGCAGCACCTAACCCCCTTGGCGCTCAAGTATGTCCTGAGACAGCTGAAGCTCAGCTGGAAGGTGAAGGTCAAGACCAACATCGATAGCACTTCCAGCATGGTCAAGTCCAGCCACAATACCCTGACTGTGAACGTGGACCGCTGTCCGTGCCGCTTTTGGTGCTCCCTGTGCCTGCCCTGCCGTCACATGTTTGCTGTCCGACGCACCAAGGGCCTTCCTCTTTTTGCAGAGGAAATCATTGGATCCAGATGGTCCCTTGAGTACTACAAGACCACTAGCCGGCTTTCACCCCAGGCCGCTGACTGCACCAACATTTTGGACACTCTGCGGAAGCAGCGGCTTGGTCTTTTATCCCGCCATGAGAAGTATGTCCATGTGTCTGAAATCACCGAGCAGCTGGCAACCGTCGTGTCCAAAGCACCAGCAGAATGCTTCGACAGTCAAATGGAAGCAGTCAAAAAACTGCTGTCCTGCTTTCAGAATGGTTCATCTGTGGTCATCACGGAAGAGATCAACCAGGAAACAGTGGCTGCCATTGCCATTGATCAGGTTACCCTGGATAGCATGGAAAATGGCACAGAAAGTGAGAAGGAGACACATGCACAAGGGGATGCCGCCATGGAAATATCATAAACAGACACATTCTGTTTTACTGAGACAGTGTTATGGATAATTCTGGAAATTAGGGGTCCATTTTCTTCGTGTCTCTGTCACATCTGACGTATGATTTTGTAAGTTCAGAACTCATTTTCTAATTTCCAAAAGTGCTGAATTAATGCAAATTACCTGCCAAACAAATAATAAAAGTTTAAAATCAATGCTGGCGATATTTCCATGTCAATTAACAAAGGTCAAATGTAACAGGGACACAAAAATGTCACACTTTTGGACCCCTTGTTTATCCTTTGACTGAAAGGGCGCGAAGAATTAGTTGACTTTGTTGTCAATAAATGTTCAAGGTTTTGCTCTAACTTAATGCAATTTGGTGTCCGATTTTTACATGTAAGTGTAGACATGGAATATGAGCATCCATATGCAGACGGTAGAAATGGGGGGGGGAGGGAAGCAAGAAAGACAAAAATAGGAGGAAAGAAAGGGGATGGAAATCACCAATTTGCTTCAAGATACAGTGTATGTTAACAGAAACATCCAGGGGACACCCATGTGTGCAAGCACTCTTCTGCCACAAGAATCCAATGCTTCAAGAAGCACGCTTTAAACTTGTACAATGTATTGAACTTAGCTGAGGTTTAACTAATGACAGTCATTTTCATACTTTTCATTGGGAAGTAAATAAACTTTTAAAAGTTGTACTTTGAAATTGTCTTTCCCATTTGAGATCAAAGTTGCATTTAGTTCGTTTTGTCATCAAAACATTTGCCACATTTTAGCTAAAAAGTGTCTGTTTTCTGCACACCTTTTGCTTCAAAGAATCTTGGCAATTGTTTTTTTTTGCTCCAAATCAGGATATTTTCGGTGTCCAAAGGGATTTTGTCGTAACTACATGTAGTTTAGTACAATATTTTTACTCTTTTAATTCATATGTCATTTTCGATCTTCCCTGCACTGTAACCGGTTTTATGGTTTCAATTCGCTGATTTCTTGTGTAGAAAAAGTTTTCAATTTGAATCTTTATCTGCTGCAATCAACAGAGTAAAATGGTCTCTGAATATAAAAGTAGTTCGTTCGTTCATCTCTTCTTTTTTCCTCAAAAACTTGAACACCCAGGGAGAGATAGGCAAACCGCCACTGACACCCTGGAGTGTGGTAATCATCGGTGATGAGTACAGGTGAACTTGGCCGTGGTCCCGTATTCACCTTAAACACAATCGACATTTCAGCTACCATGGACATGTACCAATGCCTGCCTAGTTTATTGAAATTTGCTCTATTCACGGTGTGTTAATGGTTTTGGCCAAAAAATACTTTGACCTTAGTAAAAATAGTAACCTGCTTCTAAAGGGCAGATTTCTTTCTTTAAAAAAGCCTGGAATTTTTGCTCGGGGGATTTCGGGGGTTTATTTTGGTGTTGGGGTTAATGTATTTGAAGTTGTTGTTGAAGACATTTAATCTCTTTGTTTTGTCTTTGTCTATTGCCCTGACCCATACGGAGTTTATGCTTTCGGAATAGTAGGGTGGGCTTGCAACGTTTAGATGTAGGCCGTTAGAAATGGCAATGAATGGGGGGGATGCTCTCCCCCCAGATCCGAGTTTTACCATTAGAAAGCTGGGGCTTTAAATAATTGGAGCATCTCAAAGCTGGGGAAATTTTACGCCTCCTCCCCAAATTCAGCTGCCACACGCTCTATCTTTTTGATACTCGGTCCACATGGAGACACCCATTATGACACGAGTACATCAAGTCATTTGGAAAAGTCAACCTGAAGAAAAACCAAACTTAGGCCAATCATAGCAATTTTTTTGTTCGTTTTCAATGTGAAACCTTAGTATGTTGGTTGAACACCAGTACTATTTGACTACATTTCCATAATATCAATAGTTAGTCTATTAGACTAACTATTGTAACTATTGTATGTTAAACATACAGCTTTTCAGTTTATCCTGCCACAATGTGACATATTTATGACTATTCAGCGTGGTATTGGTTGGTAGGGAAAACAGACCAGATATTACAGCCTGGACAGGGCACCTGGGACGTTTCATGATAGCGACTATGCATGCATCAAATTCTCAATCAGTCTTCTGCAATCCAGGAATCATGTTTTCTGGCAAAGCTTATCCCCTGCACCGTCATTGCCTTTTCATCAGAAGGGGTTAACGGAGAGGTTTGTGTGACTTGCCAGTGAGCCAAAATTCAGTACTCACACGGTGAGAGATGGTACTTACAGTGACATTAATTAATGTCCCTGTCCATGCAAAGCTACATTATCTAGATCTTTTGACAAGAACTTGAGGGATCCATCACAGTTCTCCACATTACGTGTTCATCATGAGGGGTAGTTTTTTCTTTTGACGACTGCTCCTCGTCTGCTCAGAATTTTTTTTTTCTTGAAATTTGTAAATGGCATTGTGCACAGCAGTCTTTATGCAACCAATCCTCTTGCTAATTTGACGTTCAGAGTAACCTTCTTGATGGAGAGTCATCATTCGGGCCCTTAGAATCTGACCACCTAGTAAACAAAGCAAAACAAACAAAACAAATTATCCAATGAGACAATGCGATACAGGCCCAGGGTCAGAAATGTCGACAAAGTGCTAGTGCTGGTGGCGTTAAACATTTGCAAAATGTCGGTAATGTGAAGTGTTCAATTCCATTCAACGTAGTTTGTAGTGTTGTGGTCATTTCGTTGGTCATGGGCTTCAGCGTGCTGGTCTGCGTGCAATAGTAGGAGTTAAGATTTCCTGTCGGAAATAGGACATGTTTATCTTTTGTGCTGACCTCTCTCGGAATAATTGGCATTTAGCAAGAAGAGGACGTATTTTTTTTTAAGTGACGTCAAAATGAATGCAAGAAATGACTGGAAAATATCCCGTCAGAGAAAAATGTGTGGGGGGGGAGAGGATTCCCGGCTCCGCCCACCTCTATCGAGGCGAGGGCTAGGGGCCCGCGCGCTGGAGGTTAAGTATGTTTCAACTATTGGTGGCGCTGTTTCGTAATATGCTCGATTGATTTGCGTTGCAGTCAGCGTCGGTTCTGCATCTGCTACAACGTCATGTAAGTCCATGTTTAAGAACCGTCGTAATCTTCGCCATCCTTTGATTAACTCGAAAACATATCCATCACAAATGTCCATCAGCTTTTGATTTTAAAAGCTAAGCTCACTATTTGCTCTACAATGTTTATAATATATTATATTTTTTTATAATATGATCTGACTAAATAGACGTGATGGGGTTCCCCCCGTACTTGTGACGTGTTCAAACAAATTTTACCATAATTAATTTCTAGTTCCTAAAACGAAAGTTAGTGTCTTTACCTATCCCCACAAAATAGGGCTGTTGTGGCTCGCTTTTACAATCTGTCTCTTATCTGTCGCCACCACAGCCCTACTTCCAAACTGCAGGATTTTCACAAAATTCGAATCCTAGCAATATCTTCTGAAATAAGAATGATTCGACAATTGTACTTACCCCGGCGTATTTCTCAGAGTTTGGACTTTCATACCAGCACCCTAAAGTTTTCCAAAATTGTAAATTTGGGCGATTTCCAATTTGTAGAAGTCCTTGAAATTTTTGCTGCCCCCCAGAACTGTGGGGTCCAACGTCCGCTCCTCTCCCACGAACCCCACAGAAAAAGAGCCTTTTTTCGCCATAGGCTATGCATGATGTTTGACAGGGCACGAACAGTGATTCCATTCGAGTTGTGTACCCATAGAAATGTTGCTTCAATTTCCCCCAAGAATTTTATGTAAGATAGCTTACATGTACATACATGTATCTTTGTTTTGAGTACCAAGAAAGAAAGGGCAAAAACCATGCCATTTTCTCAGTCATTGTCAGTGTCTGAGAGTCACGCGGTTCACATGTGTACTTGCGAAGATGAGCTGTGACCGAATTGTTGTCTACCGCTGCGATCGATACACAAGACATGGAAATTGGCTGCGGCCGCTTTCTGTACATCTGTGTGCAATTCTTAGCTGTGCTGGTTGAAATTGCAGTTGGCTGCGGTGCACTGGGAATTACACTGACCAGTCACAGGGCTCCTCATTATTTATGTCCAAATTGAAGGAAGACAACCGACAGCCATTGGGTGCACAAAGCTGCTCAACAGGAACCGGTCACTGTGCGACAATGCACTCACGTGCACTGGTACCCAAAGGCCGTTGCTTGTCTTCCTTCAATTTGGGCATGAATAATAAGGAGCCTGTGATTGGTCAGTGTGGTGCGCAGTGTCAATATATGGAACGATAGAAGTTATTTTTTAAATGGCTTTGGATTTTTTCTGCTGAATCCTATGATGCCATTAAAAAGGATCCCTGGGGCAATGGTAGGATCCCCATGCCCACTTGAAAAAAAAAAATTGTCCCCGGTTAGAGGGACATTTGATCTTTTGAGGGACTGATTTTGTCTCTGAAAAAAGGACTTCTGTGAGTTTTGGGACTGTCTCTGAGTTTTGATGGGTACCTCTACTGCCTGATGTCACCTGTAGAAGCCATATGCTGGCGCCGGCGGCCATTTGCAGTATCAATGCACATTACTGCTGGTCATACAGTGTATGTGTACTCACAGATGTGACTTATCATGGCATGACCTGCCAGAGCATATGGCCCCAAAGAATGGGCCATTAGTCAGATTACCGATGCACACTGGTACACTGGGAACATGACCTGGTACATGTACATTTTCTACTGCAAAAAATGAACGAAACACGTGCTGTAACTCGTGCATCTACACACTGAATGGAGGACTTCCCTTTGCCAGACGCATGTGCAATACCGAGTGAATGTTTCCAGTTTCCGAGACCCATAGATATCCCACAACTGCTTCAAAACGTGCAAGTTTTATCCACATACATGTGTACATGTACATGGCACATGCGCAGTGCGCATTGCGCACGTCACGTATGTTTGGTACCCATAGACTGTGCGTGCATTTAGTTTGTGGATTCCTGCATGTGCAATAGTAACATGTCGGTCTGAAAACTGATATTCCAGCAGATGACGCATATCGGTGGTGACCCATGTGACGGATTTGCCCTGCCATTTTCATTGAAGACCTTGTGTGTGAATAAAATGCCAAGAATCTATCAAAATGGTGATATTTAATAGCTTCTGGTAAGAAATATCTCCAAAAAGTAATCAAAGAAGTGGAAAATGTCTCTTTTACGACGAAGGATAATTAAATGAAAAAATCATTGTTTTTTTACCTGACTTTGTGTCAAATTTTCACAATTTTGCCGGGTTTACCTTCAGATTAACTTTGCTGCCACATGAAAGACTGGTAACTCTTATGATCAAACAAGTTTATTACTTGTAGGCAAAAAACCTTTTTTTTCTTTTTTTTTTACTTCACATTGTTTTTTCGTTGGGACCCATTTTCATCGTTTTGCCATGTTTTTCACCTTACTTAGTGCCCAATTTTCACGCGTTTGTCGAATTCCCCTCAAGTCATCAGTGATACTGTCTGGAAGACTGATGAATCATTTGTATCCATCAGTTCATTTCTTCAAGATTGAGAGCCATTTGTCTGAAATGTGGTTCGTTTTTCATGCGGATTAAAATTTCCGCGTTCAAATTTTCGAGTCAGACATGTCTGACAGTGGTGAAAAATGAGATGTCTGGATTTTGGGCATGGCATACTGTACATGTACAGGTACACACACACCTGGATACGAGTGCGTTTTGGTACAAGTTGACTTTTACTGCATTGCACTAATACGTACAACAATGTCAAATTGCCAACTAAAAAGGCACCAACAAAAACTTTCCATTCTCATTTGTATGGTTTCCTTCTTGCATGATACTTTCTCATTAGAATGTTCATGATACAGTCGACTCTCAGTAATACGAGCTTCAGTAAGACAAGACTCCGGTTAAGACGAGTATATTTGCCGGTCCCGACTGAATTATGCACATTCCTAGGAGGAAAAACAATCCATAATACGAGCTTGCGTGTTACGAGATTCCGTTTAAGACGAGCATTTTGGGGGCCCCAGCTGCGTGCAAATGTATTGTTATCTGCCTAATTAGCACAAGCATTTTTGAAGGCAACTTGTCAATCAGTTGATCCATTGAATTCAGAAAGCATGCATCCTCCAACTCGACTTGACCGGTTTCTCTGTTCTTGTATTGTGTTATTGTTCTTCATTTTAAGTCTTTATTCATAAAAAGTACAGTTACCTCTCACTTTCATAAACATAAACTGTTTTGAAATTAAATTCCAAACCACATGTACGTGCATACAAAGTACATGTACATGTAGGCCTACATATACTGTATGTACAGGAAGTTGAACATGATGTACGCTTAACAATGTGGACGATCTGGTACACCTGCGACAAGCGGGACAGCAGCTTTCACATAAGATGAGGTCCGGATAATACGAGCTAATTTAGAAAGTCCCAAGGCCCTCGTATTAATGAGAATTGACTGTATTCCTCACTACAGTGCATTCGCATGTGGAGAAATGTCAGGGAAAACCTGGCAAAACTGAAAAATCCCCTCTGAAATGTTGGCTTCACTTCCAACTTCTGGCTCTGCTACTTTGGAGATACATGAGAAAGACGGGCAAAAATTTGGCAGAAAATGGATTTTATTGTCTGCAAGTTAGCAAAAGTGACTTTGAGTGTTTAAATACTAATCGGCATGGAAATGAGGGGCCAAAAAAATACCTGAGTTTGATGTTGAACAATTACTTTTGGGGTCCACCTGTCCGAGTCAAGAGCCATTTTACTTGGTTCTGGCTGTAGTGGGATTCAGTACGCATGCTTACCAACTAAGTATAGGGCATGAACATACGTGCACATGACGTGTGAGAGGGATCTGTACGTTGCAGCTCACGAAGCCCCTGCAGTTTTCCACACAAAGGATTCTGGGTACCATGCGAGATGTTGAAATGATGCAGGCCACCTTTACAAATGAGCCTGACACAGGTTCTAGCCAAAGCACCCAGGATGGGCAAGGCTAAATGGGTTTGTTTTTCTTTTTGGACAGGCCGCGCAGTAGAAGCCGCAGCCGTAGTCGAGGTCGCAGTGACCGCCGCGAGAAAGGGCGGAGCAGGAAAACTCGGGGAGGATCTGTGTCTTCCAGCTCTGGGAGCAGCTCTGGAAGGTTTGTGTGTAGTATTAACATTAAGCTGTACAAATCCATTCAGTTTTGACAGATCCAGCAGTTCACTAATAACTTTTTTTGGGGTCTGGTTCGATGACAGAAAAACCTATTAAATTGCCATGGGTTTGCCAGATGCACCTTGAATCTGTCCCCCCCACCACCCATGTTGTTTTAATTTTATCCAAACATGAATATGACAACTCATTGAAACTTGGATGAATTTTCATAGTGTTCTCAGTGTTACTGTGAATACATGTGCACACTTGGAGAAGAGTGCATCCATACTGTTGGACAGGAACTAGGGCTATGCCGAATTTACCGGATATTTGATTATCGTTTTTCGAATTGGAATATTTGAATGGAAAATTCATGAAAAGGAAAGGAAATTTTTCTTTTGTTTTAAATAAGAAAAATTGCACTATAGCGGCTTGTTTCAAGCAGATTCAAATGAAAAGTGTCAGAAATCTTACAATAGTTTAAAAAGTAAATTATTTATTAAACGATTTAAAAAGAATGGAAATTTCAACAGAGCAAAAAGTCTTGCTAAATTGTGGCTGGAGATACTCCTAGATGTGAGAAGCTACTGTGTTACATGTATATTGATCATAATGTACAATTGTGTGTGTTATTGCAACTGATTTTGTATATATGGTTTGTTCATCAACAATCTGCCGGTCAGTACTACCGAATATTTGGGTATTTGATCAAATTGAAGGGCGAATATTCGAATAGTGAATTATTTGAATTGACTCGGCCCTAATAGGAACACATTTCTGGAATTTCATTATGAACATGATGAACCGCAAACACCTGTGTTTGCTCATACATCTACATGTACATGTACCTGTAGTTGTCATTGCTAGGCCACATAGTTTTTTATGACCACCTCTACATTCAAGGCTGAAAGATTTCAAATGGTTTTGCAAAGGAAACCTCTTGGTGTCACAACCTCATTTGCAAAGACTTGCGTGTATTTTGAGAGAAATTGGGAATCACACAGAAACACATTAAAGGGGGCCAGTAAGTTACTGTCTAGTTCACTGCGTTTCCCTGATGGTTTGGCCCTGCCTTAACACATTATAGTTATAACCTTTTCTCCACATGTATCCACCTGCATGGACGTTATAACTTGAGTGAAACTGTGCAGCGACTCTTTTTTTCTTAAAAAAATTTAATTTTCATTTCAATACTGACTGGTACAGTTCTTTCTGACCATTTTTGGACTGCAAAATGGAATAACAACCTTGCAAGACCATGAAGTTTTCCATTGCTTCACTCAAACTACAGCCTGCGTGCTTATCCCTAACCCTCCTCAATCCTCCAAAATCCTTTGGGCGGTTTTGGAGGATCGAGGGTGAATGGTATAAGTACATGGCTGATTGCGAAGGATGAGTGAAGGTCATGGGTTAGACCATGTGTTGTTCTTGCCCACTTGTGCATGTAATTGTGCATGTCATCCCAGTATTTCTTTGAATCAACCACACTGCTCAAGAACACTGTTGGCACTGCCTCAACATAATGAGAGGGTTTTGAAGGATTTAGGCAGTAGGCACACTTCCAAATGACATTTTCAAGAAATTTTGTAGGATTTTGGAGGATTGAGGCTGAATGCAAGTTTTTCATGCTGAAAATCGGAGATTCTGGAGGATTGAGGAGGGTTCCTACTTGTACCTGTAGTAAAAAGGCCTAAGAGGCTATGTTTTAATCAACCTTCTGAAATGTTTTTAAACATAAGAGTACTTGCAGCACTGATAACAATACTACAAGACAGGCAACATTTACCGTGTTTGAGTCAAATGTTTCCCTTGCTGGTCAAATTATTTTGGTTCAATGTGTACCACTTTCACCGTACCCTGTCACAGCTCTAGTTCCCGCAGCCGTTCCAGTTCCAGCGGGTCGTCCTCAAGTGGATCAGGCAGCTCCCGCTCCAGCAGCAGTTCCTCCAGGTCCAGCAGCAGCAGTGGAAGCAGCAGCAGCTCAGCCAGCCGCCGCAGCAGCCCCCGCCGCAGCTCGGACAGGAAGGGGCGGGAGGACCGGAAGGGGCGAGAGCGGAAGAGCCGAACAAAGTGAGTGCCATGGAGCGTGACCAGCGTCCTCCAACCTGTATGCTCATCCGGGGACTGGAATTCCCAAGGCTAATAAATAATATGACCCTCTTCCGGTCACTCACAGGCCCAAGGGGGAAGTGGACGTGCACTATTGACTGAATTATGCCATCCGTATGTTTTTATTGAACACACCTCTATATAAAATTAAAAATGAGAAAAGAAACTTTTCAGGGTTTTATAACTGATTTGTACATTAGACTATAAAACGAACAAGCAAGTCAATATTCACCTAGATTTGGTTCAGTTACTGTTTGTTATTCTCGTCATGTAAGGACACTGCCGAGTCAAAAATTGCCAGTATGGTGCCTGATTGAGCACTGCAGATAATCTGGACAGCGCATGTGCATGACGTCTTTTGCATGTCCAATTCACATGTGACGGTTTATTAGCCAACCAGGTTAAGAACCAGAGAGGTGTGTTATAAAAGCCATTACTGTGCGGCCATCCGGTTGGTACAAGTACTTACACATTGCATTCTGCTCCAACCAAATGGCGTCTCCTCGGATTAGTCTGTTGAAGTAACCTGACAGCCCACCAAGCTTTTGCTTTCCCACCATGTTGTGTAAAAGTAGCCAGCGAGCTTTAAAATCTGCGGCCCAAGTTTAAATAGTGGTTGCTGCGTTTCCATAATTCTGGAATGTTTCATCTTACTCAACATTGTTTCAATTAAAAACCTGACTATGAATGCGTAATGTTACTTAAATTGAAAATCTGCCTCTTACATTACATTACAAGATAAACACTGGACCTGAACTAAAAAAGAAATCGGGCTTGTGGGTCCCTAAGTGGGCCCTGAATCCCTTAATCTTCACCCCTCTATCCATTTACATACTTTTATCTGTCCCCTTTAAGTTTAAAATTCAGAGCTCGAGGAACAGTGGTGACTGAACTAGCCCCAGCATCAGTGAACACCCGTCCTCTTTACATGAGTGGATTTTTGTAAGGAGATTGTTTAAATGCTCAAAACAATTGGCATCCAAATAACCACAAGGTGCTAAGACAACCTTCTCCCTCAACCCTCGCCAGTGCCAATGAATTTGTGATTGTATTGTAGAACTTGTGATGGTCATTCTGTGGCAACAGGCTTTGTGCCTTGGAAATTGTTGACTTCCAAACTTCCAAAGTTCGCATATTAGCCCTACATAGGATCCCACACCAGGGTTTGTTGGAATCTGTTAGAATGAATACTGTACTGGTACGCTGGCTGTGTTTTATGTGGGATTCGGCATACCACAAGTAAACAGAGTCCATCTGTTTATATGCACAGTTTACAGTATGGTGTTGAGTTTTGTAAGGATGTGGAAGATTGTATCCTCCTAGGAAGTTAAGGTTAGTGAAGCTTTGTGGTTAATCTATGTAATCTGATCTCTCTGCGTTCTTCCCATGCCTCAGGTCCAAATCCCCACGGCGGCGTAAGCGCAGCCCCTCCCCCAAGCCATGTAAGCTCCACATCGGCCGGCTAACACGCAACGTCAACAAGGACCACCTGATGGAGATCTTCTCCAACTATGGAGTGGTGCGCAGCGTGGACCTGCCCTGCGACCGGGTCAACACCCACCTGAATCGCAGCTTCGCCTATGTGGACTTCGAGAAGCACGACGATGCTGAGAAAGCACTGAAGCACATGGATGGGGGTAGGTGAAATTTTTCTCTCACCGAACACTTTTTTTCAGAAAGTGATTCTGCTGCTGGCTTCCAGCCTTTTTGTTTTCATTATTTGTTGTGTGGGTCATTCTATAAAGTTGGGGGACACTTTAGTTATTTGCCAAGGGTCTGAAGACTTTAGAGTTAATCACATGGCCACTTAAATAATTAGCCAGTTAAATTTACATTACAAAAAGAACACAGAGAGAGGTATATTGTTGAACCATTTTTTCAAATTTCTGGAAAAATTTGTTTAAGGTACAGGTCCTCGAAGGGGATTGCAGTACAACCCGGACGCCTATTCTACATAACGCTAACAGTCATTGCAAGAACAAAATCTGGGCGTAACTTGGAAACCGTCAGAGTTTTTTCCAATCAATTGTAAACTGTAAATCAAAATTGACCTAGCATTAACCCAGCACACCACACGTGTTGTAAATTTTAAGGATTCATTCTTTCTGGGATCTTATCCATGTACTTCGAAATCAATGATGACCGTCTCTCATGGCCGAATTTACTTCCGACAAACATTGGGTGGTGTAACTGCGTCTCGGATGTAACATGTGGAAACTCCGTGTTTTGAAAGCAGTAAAATGCATGCGTGATGACATCTGGCATGGGATTTTTTGTTTGGCAAATTCGAAGCAAGAGCTGTTGAAGCATGGAAGAATCCATTTTTAACAAGGGGGGTAGACTTGCGCGTTACGGAACACAAAGGGTTGCAGACGCAGCAGAATGGCTGTGGAAGCCACGCACAGCATTCTGGCAAGAACAAATTATTTCTTTGGAACTGAAATACAGCAGCAAATGCCGACTTGAGTAAAAGTTCATCTAAGTTGTAGTTTTCAAACCGTGGTGATGTAGTTCACAATTATTTTCCAAAAAAAAAAACGAACTCTTCTTTCGGATGTAACGCAACTAAATGTGTATGGAAACCACGTGTTACATCTGTGACCTCGAACAAAACAGGGGCTCACTTATGAAGGAGGGGTAGTTAACATAAACTATATAATGAAACGTCAAGGGTTGATGTACATGCAGATGCGAACATGTCAAAAATATGGCAATGTTTGCATTTAATTTCAACCCACTCCTTTCGTTTCTTAAATGCCCATTTATTTTGTCACACAAAGCTGGTTTTACATAACTGGAAACAACTTTTTCCTGCTTTATGCTGTAAAAATTTTTCCACAAATATGAACCAAAAGGTTCAACCATGTCAACAATATACATGTACCTCTTTATGTGGTCATTTTATGATGTAAATTTAAGTGGCTAATTATTTGAGTGGCTATGTGATTTACTCCAAAGTCTTCAGACCCTAGGCAAATACACAGGTGTTGTCGGAAGTTCATGGAATGACCCATAGTTTTGTTGCTAAACCATCTAGTTCCACGTATCCTTCAAGGATTAGCGATAGATCGATTTCGCGTTGTGGGGAACTGAGCTAGCGAACACAATGTACATGTATTGCCTGCAGGCAGGCTGGCTGTGGTTTCTCGTTCGCGCACCGCGCAGAGACAGGATTTTGGCAACATTCCGGTTGGGAAATTGTGAATAAAGGTACCAATTTTTTGCACTGTTTCCTTTGAAATTTGACGTTTTATTTTCAGTGTATTTTGAATATAATCAAGGATAAACTCGGTAAAGATCAACACAAATATTGCCACCAATGCAGCCATGTACGGCCACAAAGATTGCACTTCGTTTGAAACTGACTATGCCGACCGAATATGGGAAAATGCTAAACCCAAACGCATGGTACATGTACCTGGTCTGGCAAATTCTCCCAAAATGAGTACCATATACATGTACATGTATGTACCTACCCTGACATTCGTTCCTGTGGTATATTCCCCTCTTTATTGTTTCATTTTTGTTGGGATACTTCGCAATATTGAGAACATAAATGAATCTTCATAACTGTACTTGGAGAAATCTTTGCAGAAACTGTGTGGTTTTCGTGTTACATCCACAACCCGCTGCATGATGCAGAATACCAAAGTATTTCCTTGTCTAAGTATTTCCTTCTTAAGTTATTGCAGAAGTATTACTAGTTTCATGTATGAGAAACACAGTTAGTAATGTGTTAAAACTTGGGGGACAAATGACACATAAAGTGAATTTGAAATTTCAGCTCCTCTGTCACACTTTGTTGTCCAACTTCTTGGAATGACCCATGTTAGTCGTGAAAAGTCTTGGAAAAAGTCACAGAATTGGGTTTTCAGATTGATGTTGGAACCCTGAATGATAATTTGCCTTCTAGCATTGTTCATTAGTTTGTGTTCTCAACTGTCTATTTTCAGGCCAGATCGATGGGCAGGAAGTCACAGCCGCCTACGTTTTGGCCCCTAGGCCCCGCCCAGTGCGCCGTTCACCACCAAACCGTGGCATGCCACCTTGGAGAAGGACGCCTCCCAGGTTCAGGGATGACAGAAGACGAAGGTGTGTACTGTGACCTCATTTGTTGACTGCCAAGTCTCTACAGATTATTTGTTGTTAATGGGGTCCTCAATCAGTCATTGCAAACTTGAATATTTATTTTCAAAATTGGATTGGGTGAAAACCAGCGAAATTTATCAAAAGGGAAGAATTTAATATTTTTTTCAAAAACAGCACTCTAAGAGCATACTTAAAGGTGTAAGGAGCAATCTTTCAGCCAGCTGAATGGATATGGCCCAAATGTTTTTCCCCAGTTTTTGTAGTTTTTCTTTTTCGTAAAATAATGTGTACATGTATTTTGTTTCTGCTTTTGTGGGAATTTGGGACAATCAAATAGTTGATTGAATGGAAGGGCCATATTTCCAAATTTTACTCAACTATTCAAATTGACTCAGCAAATTTAGTGTAGATGTCAAACAATTTCAGTTTTAATGTCCTTGGTTGCATCCCTTCCAGACCTGGGACAGATTTCCCGGTACATTCTAGTTCCCACAAATCTAGGTTTTAAGGGTGTGCTCATATGGATGGTTTCCCACATGGTGGGTTCTAACAAAACTGTAAATTATATTGTCAAAGTGGAAACTGATGTAAAGCATTTTCCCATTAAGGGAAGTACCCAGTGTTATATTGCTGCATTTGGCTCTGTTTGAAATGAAATAATCCCGGATGCCAAAAAATGGAATAGACTCATGTCTTCTCCAAGGCAGTGTCAACTGATAGGCCTATTGAGGCAAATGTGACACAACCAAGCAAAAGCATTTAAAACAATCTTTCACCGTGAAACATGATAGGAAACCTCAACACTTTCCACCAACATGATGTCCTTTCCATTAGGATGTGACACTGAGTGACACGTCAAATTGAGGCTCAATTTGTGCTCTTCCTGTAGCAAACTAAAGTTCTCGACAAAAATGGCCTCAAGACTACATTGTGGGATTTGGCCACAAATGGAGTGTTGCTGTAGGGCTGAAACTTGAGATATACATGTACCTGTATAGAGATGATGATTTCTAACACCAGTGTAGGTCTGGCACACCAATTAAACCGAGCCCTCCCAGATTCTTCCAAATTCTAAAGATAATGCTCGATAGAGGGAGATACTACTTTAGCCACTGCATTGTACATGTGTACGGAAGCCCATTAGGGCCACGTGTCTTTCTCTTTCACGGCGGTGTGTTTCTCTTTCGTTGTTACCAGTAACTCGCGGCCACTACTTATCAACTCACTGCTGCGACTTACATGTACTTAACTCACGGCCGCCACTTATTCACTTCGCGACTTACTTAAGTGTCTACAAGCTGAGAGCATGGCGCTAGATGAAAGGTCAAATAATGTTTGCTTGTCATTTAGGAATGTATTTAACTGTATGCATTTACTAATAGATCTTTGCCGGGACCGACAGCTTTTCCACATCTTAAAAAGATTGGTTCATTTTCGGTGTGAATCTAGGAAGCTACTGTATTTGCTTTCCATGGTACAAAACAGTACAACATACCATGCAAGTTAAGTCGCGGCCGCGAGTTAATAAGTGGCGGCCGCGAGTTAATAAGTGGCAGCCGTGAGTTAAGTAAGTGGCAGCTGCGAGTTAAGTAAGTCGCGGCCACGAGTTAAATAAGTGGCGGCCGTGAGTTACTGCCAACAACCAAAGAGAAACGCACTGCCTTGAAAGAGAAATGCACTGTGGCCCTAACAGGCTTCCGTACATGTGTAACTTTGCATGGGACTTTGTCCCCCCTGAAAAGTTTCAGCACAAAGAATGTCCCTTTAAGTGTCCTGCTGGGCTGGAAATTGTGGAAGATTCTGGACAAGAGAGCCAAAGTTTTACTCTCGAATACATTCATGAATTTCATTGTCTTTCATTCTCCTGTTGAGCATTGAGACAGAGACTACCACAAGATTTTTTGTTAGAGTCTCTTCAGTGATTACCAAACAAAGCATGATGTTATGTACGGGACAAGAAGGGGACCTTTTTCATGGACTTACCAATAATATCTAGCAAAATAGTTATGTTGGATTGAATCCTTCTATTGAGGATAGGGACTTCTAGGCAGCAAAATCTCCCATGTTCATTGAGGTTGGAATTTATTGAAAATATGGGACTGGTTATTTCAATCAATTTATCTTCCTGCAGGCCGCCTCCTCCCAGGAAGCGATCCCCAAGACCCCGTTCTAGATCGCGGTCTCGTTCCCGCTCACCGATACGCCGCCGCCGTCGCAGCCGGTCAAGCTCCAGTTCCTCCCGCTGAAGTCGTACTTCATTCACAGGTGAGCGAAGCCTTCTCATGTGGGACCCGTTGGTACTACATGTGCATTTATTTTAATACATGTCTTGCCGCAGTGCTTATTTATTAATTTGCTCTCTGGATCTTTGGGCCAATCATCCGGCTAAAGGGCATTGGAGGAAGCCATACCTTATCAGCAGAGATACGGAATGGACTGAATTTTGAGGGTGCCGCTTCCAATAGACCTCTGTACTGATGATGCCATGCTCTGTTCATGTGTGCTTTCCCAGAAAGCTCAGTGAACCATGGAGTCGTCACTGACTTCATAGGAAAGTGTAAACTAAATGTGATGTCATCGGTACATAGGTCTATTACTTCAGCTTACATGTACCTTGGAGTGTGTTGCTGACCTCCACTATTGCAGTTTTAGGCCAAACAAAAAAATTAGTTGTGTGTCCTATTACACTGAAATTAACATAAGGGTGGTTGGTTGGGTAAAAAATATTTTTTTTTGGCTCTAAAATTTTAATTGCCCAAAAAATTAGGGTCGGGTGATTGTCTTTTTAGGGGGGGAGGGCAGGTATATTGGTAACAGGTACTAAGTCAGTGTCAGATTAACCCTAACCTTCCTCAGTCCTCCAACAGGTGAAGGATGGAAGACTGTTAGGGTTAATACTGTACAGTACCAGTACATGTGCACATAATATTACATATCAGCACTGTGATTGAGTAAAAGCAGCTGGTTGTTGAAATACAAACACACAAGAGCCGTCCATCTCATGCAAAAAAATTAAAACAAAACAATACAATGTACAGGACGATGTAGACAAAATCAGGCTCGGGGCAAGGCACCATAAGTTTTTTTTTTCTTTAACTGTCGAATAATAAGATATAGGTTCCGCATGATTTTTTAGGTTGGGTCAGCTATTTTTGGGTTTGGCCTTACTACAGAAAATCATGCAGCAGTCATGCTGCGTTAATATTGAAGTAATTTGGAAGATGTATAGAGAGCAGGGTTTATTAAAGACCTTGCAAATGTTATTTGAGATCAACATTTCATTTGGTAAAAGAACTAAGTGATCATGCTTAATATGTAAAGCGGGATTTCTGCCCTGATTGATGAGATGCCACATTCTTTAAGTTAACCATTTTTCGCTATTTAACCCCAGTCTGATTTTTTTTTTCTCTTTCTCTCTAGTAAATCCAGAAAACTGAAAGAGTGGAGCTAGCTTGATCTGACATAAGTCAACAGTAAGAGTAAAGGATTTCTTGTTCAGCTTCCAAATCTACCAGGTTGGACTGGTCTTCAGGGTTTGGATTATACATTAGGGTAAGGATCAGTTCTGTCACAGTTTTCACAGAGGGCAGGTTGAATGGAGAGAAACACGACATCTGCAAGGTTTTGGCCCCCGACAAAAAAATGTGTTTGTTCTATCACGATTTCAGTACACCAACATGTGTTTGTGCATCTGTGGTTGAGCTGTCTGTACCCTGGCTTCAGTTATTTTAATTTTCTTTTCTGTTTTTGTGTTAATTTTGAATTTTGTGTAAATATTATTGTCAGTGTTTAGTGTACTGTGATTGTTTTTTATGTAGATTTGAAGACTTTTGGATGTTGGTAAAATATGTGACTGCATTTTCAGCTGTTTTCTTGCAAACAGTCACCTTTTTTATTATAACCAGAGACGATCTCATGTCAACCGAATGATTGATTCAGCACATCATATAGGGACTAAAAGGAGAGAACATACCAAGAGAACTACCGGTACCTGTACATGTATTGACAATCATGTACATTAGTTTATTCAAGTCCTTGACGTTTATTATTTAAGACATGGTTTGGCATGGAAGATTTAAAAAAAAAGCACTTCAACAGTTAAGTAGCCTCAAGGTTAAGAAAAATACAGTATTTCTCACTAGATCAGCATATCAAAAGCATAATTGGCATTAACAGGAAAAAGAATCATTCTTGATTCTTGTCATTCTTGATGCCAGTTTGTTTCAGAAATACAGGAGATAAAGGCATGTTACCATCCACATGATTGTCTTAGATACCTTTGGTTAAATTTTACAGACTTCAAAAGTCCTAAATTGAACATAATCACTTAAAAATTCATGGTAAAATAGAATTTGCACAGTTTATAAAGTGTGGACAATGGAATGTACCATTTCATGAGTACCACATAACAGTACAGACAAATAAAAACCACAATGAAGACTAATATCCCAGCACCAGTGATGACAACAGAGTGGCCTCATACAAAGCAACTTTATGACTGGCCATAAGTGCAAAATAATAAATATCTAAACAAAATATGTACAATCTTTGTTTTTTTTTTCAGTTGAGGCAGTATGACAATAGAGTAAGGTTTGACACAACTTAAAGTTCCATACTGCCTGTGGTATTGTAAACATTTGAGCTCCATGTTACTGTAATAAACCATGATTTTGAAATCATGATTTGTGAGTTTTTTAAAAAGTGAAATGTCTTTGCTCACCACCTTCCATATAAACAGTTTTACATTCTGAGATGTCCAAATTTGAATCAATGTCATGCAAAACAATAAATAAAAATGCGGATAAATGACAGACACATGTACTTGTAGCAAATAAACCCAAACCTGTAAATTTCACTTCAAGTCAGGGCTCCCTCGAGACTCTCAGATTGTTCCTTTGTGTATTACTACTGGGGATCACCATGTTGTATCCGCAGAAGTGGAACACACTGGCATACATGTACGTGAATAGATGTGTAATTTGTTCCTATGCTTTACCGAAACAATCGGGATATATTGCATATAAGTGTCCATACTGTACATATTACAGGGCAGAGGCACATTTTGTTGGGGGGGGGCTACAGAACTCGTCAACAATAAACGGAGAAGCTGTTTACAGCGGAAGGATGTCTGTTTCGTGGGGTTTTCTCATCCTTTTATCTCTCACTTTTTTCCCCGTTTTTGCCCACCTTCATTTTTTTTTCAGGGGAGTTCAAAGTGTCCCCTTCTTGCCATCCATGTTCTGTGGTTTAACAAGGCAGTTTAGCCTATGGACATACAGATTTAGTGCTAACATTGTTGGCACAAAATTTCTGTGTTTTTGTTATATGTGTACGGTATGTACCTGATGATGAGCACAGATTTCTGTTGTTAAAGTGGCCGTAAAATTATGCCTGTACAAATGGATCTTGGCTTGGGATCAAAAAGCACAGGCAGTCTGTTGTGGAAGGAAACAATCCGGGGCATCACCAACCGAGAATCTGGCACTTTTTTCCTTGGTCTAAGAAATCACCTCTCTGACGATGTTGAAAGTTCTGTCTTCCTGAGGTTGTGGGTAGTATTTCTGGAACACCCTCTCCTCCTTACAGTGCTGGCCGATAGCCTGGTACACATGTGGGAGGAGCTGTGGGAAGCGCGAGGTGAAGTAGTGGACAAAGCCATCCGGCACCGGACCCAGTGACTCTTTGACTTCATCCGGAAGCTCCCTGTAGTGGTGTTTCTACGGAAACATGACGTGAAAGATGCACAGATTACTGAATCGTGCCATATTCGGTGTGCTGTCAGCTTTTAGAGCACAGAATCCTTGGGTTCGATAGGGTGTACAGTACTATGTATTCCTTCACACAATACTTGATAACCTGGTAAATATGCATACACGTACAGTAACCTAGAAAGTATTGTATAAGAGCAGGTTCATGCCTTAGAGCTATGAAATTGGATATGGATTCCCAGACATCTCTGCCAGAGCTTCATGGATCCTGGATGCGTACCTTATTCCTCATAGCCCGCAGAAGATCACGAACCGACTTGCCTTTGTAGGCTCGGAATTTGCGAAGATCTGCAAAAGATTGTGGAAGACCTTCAATTAACTGATTTTGTGCTCATGGAAGTAATGAGCGTTAACTTTGAAATGAAGTTCACCCCTTCACACCGGGATTCTTTTGATCGTGACTGCTGGGCTGCGGTATGCCCAGTATGCAAAGCTCTGTCCAGCAGCAGGCCCCATTGAACCAGTGGCTGCATGATGAATACAATGCATGTGTGGTATGCACAAATCCTCGCACAAAGCCGCAGCTGTCGACGGTTCCCAGGATGAAGGGGTTAAATTGTTCTTACTGAGAGATGCACAACGTAAATGTAATAGTTCTAAAATGGCATATCCAACAGCCATTTGCAAGTACTCTAATACCTGTCTGCAGTTCTATTGTGATGTTCTGCCGCCAGTCATTTTTCACAACATCGGGGGCATTTGTTTCCAGGGTAACCAGGATTTCACAGTCCAGAGCTTCCTTTTCTATCCTGTCACTGACATCCTGAGAAAGCAAAAGAACAGAACCCAGTTCATTAGATATACATACACACCCCTGTCTCAGAACTTAAATCATTTCCTGCATATACATGTATTTCACAAATCTAGTTCCCACTTCCGTCAGGCATTTCATCCGTTAGTCCCCTGTACACTGAGTGCACAACATGGTTGTGGATATGATGATTCTTGGACGTTGACACTTTACAGCAGCTCAAGCATACCAGAAAGGTTTCTCACACTAGCAACACGCCGCTAAAACTAGTTCTTGTCCAATCACTTTCAAACGAGCGCAGCATCAGTGTCTATGGTTCCTAGACTAGAGTTACAGAGCCTATCATTTGTTCTGATAGAGCACCTTTTAAACCAGTCTTCGAATGGTTTCATTAATCTGTGTTTTCCTGTTCCCATAATATGTCCAACCATTTTACCTGGAAGAACATGAGTTGCTTTTCTCGATTCCAGAAGAACGGGTGCTTCAGGATGCTCTTTGATGTCGGCCGGTCAGCCGGCAACCTCTCTATCATCTGAGTAATCAGTTCTCTGGGTATTGAATCATCTGAGGAAAGATGGAGTACGGACGGTTGTGTCACAAAAAAAGGCAGTTTGTTGTCAGAAATTGCCATCTAAAATAAGGTCTCTTTCCATGCCTTTGCTTTTTTTACCTGGAGAAAGTTTATCCAGTGAATAATGTCCTGTCAGGATATTAGCCTGTCTGTGAAGAGAATCTCCAAAGGGATGCTTCCCACTCGACAGCACGTAGTAAAAGACACAGCCAAGAGAGAACATGTCCACTGCTGTGGTCTGTGGAGAAGTACCAGACAACATTAAACTGACGCGTTCCCAATGCTATGTTTGACCTGCTGAAACATTTTAAATGTTCTGAAGCTTTCCTTCAGTGTATCCTCTTAGATACTAAGTAATTACAGTATGGATCGCCCTGTGCGATTACAATCACGAGAGACGAGATGTACTCAAAATGTATTGTGGATGAGTTTATTGCTCGGGTTTATTTAAAGCTGTGCTAAGCTGTACAAATTATTTCAGACATGCACTTCAGTGCGCATGTACTCACTGTTCTCTCTTCGCCGGTCAGCATCTCAGGGGCAATCCATCCCTCGGTTCCCGCCGCCCCTGATCTGCGGGAGAACGACCTGCGACCCGCGGACAGCTTCTTGCAAAGGCCGAAGTCGGAGATCATGGCCTTGACCTGGCCGAGCTGGTTGGGCTGGGAAATGAGTACATTGTGGGGCTTGATGTCCCTGTGAACTGGGGTCAGATGTGAAGGAAGATTGTTTATCACACCATTTTGTTTACTATACCATTTACATGTATCACACAAAAGCAAACTACTGATGCCGATTCCAAGTACTACATCAGCAGGGATGCACAATCATGTGGTCCGCAGAGATGATCAACCAAAGCAGGAAGAGCAAATATTTCCAACATATCCACAGCTAATCTTTAAGGCTGTGGCACCCTCACAAGGAAACACCTGTATGATTACAAGTTCCTGCTGAGATTCTCTAAAATCTCTCACAGACCATTTTCACACCACAGAGGTCAAAGTATCCTCCTTAGAACAAACGGAAAGGGAGATTCGCTAGCTATCACCTGAACTATCCATAAATCTCATCCACAGCTCTAATTTTGTTTTAACTTGGGGAGTTGTATAATGGAGTCCAGTAAAGCTGAAGTTGGTGTTTCATATTGCAGTCAAGCCCTTTCTCAAGATTGTGAGAGGCTGCAAATTGAGGAAGCTCCCTACCTATATTCAAGGAGTGTAGGTGTGCCAGGCCAGATGATGCCTGATAGAGGACATCTGTTGTTTCCAGATTGTCAAAGGCATCTCGGCTGGTGACATACTCTTGCAGTGTTGCCGTGCACAGCTCCAGGGCTATGTAGCGGAACTGTGCATCTTCCTCCTGGTATACCACGTAAACAAAATGCAACACACATGTACCGGTATCTACAGAAAAGATCTACAGATGGACCTGAATTCTTGGACATTTAGAAGTCTTTTCTGATGCCCAAAAGGTTACCAGTGTTAGCGCTTTGGGATGGCTATGAGTAAAACTCTCCTTGTGCTCAGCTGTGAATGCACTGTTGTTTGAACAAGGATTCCATACAGCCAAGTAAAGAGCAACTGGGACTTCGTGAAGTAAATGTAGTGTCTACATTTGCTGAGTTGGAAACTGTACATGGTTTGCTGAAATATTTCTAACATTCTAACCACAACAAAGATCACAGCCCCGCCATTTAGCACACACGGAGAATGCTATTTCTGGACATGAGTGAGTGACATTTTACCCATGCAGTCTTTATTGCAGGCCTTTGACTTCCGTTCAAAACGGAATGCATCCCGTCACAGACACTTTTCTAAGCAGCACATCGTTCCTAGCAAGTCAGCACTCACTTGGGCCTTACGTTTGCGCGGACTGATAAGTAGCAGCATTTTATTTTATTAAAACTAATTAATTATTAAAATTATGCTGTGAGTTGCAAGTCCTAAGGCAGAGGGAAGCACTGCATAAACCAAATGGGCTTTGAAAGGACACCAGGGTTCATTACCAAACAGCCCATCCTTCTGTGGTGGATTTTAACATTCCCTGTCCTTTGAGATCTATACATGTACATCTACTGTGCTGCGGCTGCATACATACATGTACATGTATACGATGGAGAGAGCAGTTTGTTCCCAGACAAGCAAACAGGAATATGACTTTGCCGATTGGTGGCGTAGTTTATGAAAACAAAATACCATTTAGTCACTTTATGTATACCAAACCTTTTTACCAAAGACCCAACTGTCATTTTTACTGCCTGTGTTGCAAAATTCTACTTGTGATGTTTTATTGTCCATTTTGCAAAGTGCCTGTCCAAAATCAGACAATGCTTGACCAAAGGACAGGTGGACTGGTCGCTGGATGAGACCCTGAGGGTATGGTAAGGGAAAGGGGTGGACAGGGTCTTACCGTGCAGAAGTATCTGATTACATTAGGGTGCTCGTCGGATTCCCTAAGGAGATCTACTTCTCTGTCGGCAAAGCTGAAGCAATCAGGCAGGATTCTCTTGACGGCAACATCCCGGTTGTCAAACCTGCCCCTGAGAGCAACAGCAACATAAAAAACAGATGTTGTAAAAATATCCAGTGCTGCTACTCGAACTTCAGAGTCATCGGCAAGTTCTCTATACAGTCGAACACGATTAACATGAGCACAATTGAGACAAAATTGTGCTTACTACAAGCACTTTTCTTCAGTCCCATACGAAATGTACACATTCCTTTTAATACGAGCTGTGCTAAGACGAGAACATGGACAAGATGAGCACTTTCGCCTAACCCGCAGTGTCAAAAAGCATTATCCAAAGCATATTATGAGTACAGTTGAAAATGCCTCTTCAAAAGCTTAATCCCAGTAACTCCTGATGGAGCGTGTCAGTAGTTCTCCAATAATGTTAATGCGCTTTGCAATTGGTGCTGTTGTTTTACCACCGATAACTTGGCGACTCTGTTCCTTGTGCAGCTAGGGGGGGGCTTTATTCAAAACGACAATGGGTGTTGTGATGTCAAGGCATCAAAGGAGTTTAAATCACAGCGGGTCTGGTCCGAAAGAGATGTTTTTTTATTTTTTTTTTAACCGAACAATGGGTGAACCCGACTTGAAAATTATAAACGGGACTGAAGTTTTGATGCCGAAGAAAACAAATGCACAACGATCCCTCATCTAAGACCCTACACGGTCAATGGAAAGAAAATTTGGAAATTACACCCTTCTAAAGTTCCCTTCTTTCAGTAACCCGATGTCCCACATTCCCCTCATACAATAAACTCCCACAACCCCGCTGCACATTAAAAATGAAAGTTACTGTTCCAAAATTAAAAGAACGTTTCTACAAAATAGATCCCCTCCCACCAATTAAAACCAACAGAAATTCCCCAATTTCTACGTCCTCATACGTCCAGTCCTTACACGCATTTGGTTCACTTGCACCACTGTTCCCTGCTAGTTGCATCAAACAAGTAGGCATATTCAATTTTTTTTTCTTATTGATTCGGACGATATTGAAAATATGATTTGAAATTAATTAAAAAGTTAAAGGCTGGTACATGTACATCAAATACTAAACCACTGCATATACTGCACCCTACTGTACATGTGCAGTACACTGTCGTTGTGTATAACAATGCTTGCTGGTGCATGATGCCAGGTTTGTGCTCTACGAATGGGATAAGTGTCAACACGTATAACACGAGGTTCACCGTAAGACAAGGTGTTTTTGTGAGTCCCTTCAAGCTCGTATCAACCATGTTTGACTGTACCGGTATATGTACAAAAACATGTACATGTACAAAACCCTGTAAAAAGTCTCACCAAATATTACCCTCTGGCACTTTTAAGAACCTCAAGAAGCTTACAAAAGAAATCTGTCGTGTGGTTCAAGTGTAAACCTTACCATCTGGAAAAATAACACGACTTACTTGTAGACAAAGGTTCCCTCGCATCCCTGCCCCAGGATCTCCTTGGGGTTGAACATGATCTTGCCGACCTTGCTGTAACCTTCTGGGATGTAATCAGCTGCACCGTTCCCACTGCCGGCTTGGCTCCAACTGGAGGTCTGTGCTGACAGAGGTTGGTTAGAGACTATCACGATAGGCTGAGGAGAAATGAAGTTGGGAACTGCTCATGTGTTCGCCACACAAAACAGACTTTGGCAAGAAACTCAATCAACTGAGACAATGACTCCCCAAAGTAATATAATCGTTCATCCACAAAGAGTTGAGGAATCCTTTTGGTATAAAAAGACGATCAAGCAAGTGCCAGTTTTCTGTTTGGGAGATGAAAAGCAGAGTTGATTCTGACATGCAGGGTAAAAAAAGCCATCGGAAAACCTCCCACAGACTCAATATTATGACCCAGCTGGGAGATGATAATTTCTTCTGAAGGTTCAACCCCATTGCATTTGTTCATTCTTTTTTCACCCAACACCCCTCTGTTCCCTACCCCCTGCCACACACCCTTTCCCACTTTTCATGTCCCCATTTAAGCAGAGTTAATTCTGGCATCCAGTGAAGAACTGCAATCAGATCAGGACCTCTGGAAAACAATCCACAAGGCGTACCAGATTCGTCAAGGAGATGTTGATTTTTCTGAAGGTCTACCCTCGTGCATTTGTTCTCTCTTCTTTTCCTACCCCACACTCCTTTGGTACCTACCCTTGCCCTTCCCATTATTCCGTGCCACTCTGTCGGCCACCTGCATTCCCCCCCCCCAGTGTGCCATTTCTTTCATCTATGCTTGGTTGATTCGCTTCGGTTTGTTTGGCTGTCACCCTGTCTTTGCTTTTGAGAAGGAATCTGCTGGGATCAAAATGTCGGGCCATCTAACATGTCATTATATCTGAAGAGCACGCACCCTTGGAATCAGATAGAACAGCGCCAGGAATCCCAGCAGCAGGGTCACCACCCCACCGACGAACACCCTGTCGCTCAGCACGATGCGTAGCCAAAGCTCCCTACCCTCGCCAACCACAGCCGTGGCGTTGTCAACACCTGATGGGACTGGGGTCACTTCAGGCTGCTTGAGGGGGAGGATCACACTGTCAGTGCCAGTGATGATGGCCTTGCTTGGGTAGGAGTTAGAGGGGATCAGGACGGCATGGGAGTCTTCGGGGATCTCATGATGACCTGAAACAAGTACATACACAAGGAAATTGATCTGTAATAGTCCAACATTGTGCCCTGTACCTTAACCCTCACCCCCAGGGGGATTTTGGTTAGAGACCCTGCCAAATGCAGCCTTTAGCATCACTTACCACTTGAGGTGACTTCCAAGGTGACAAGATCCAATGGGTCAACTATCCCCCTGGCCAAAGTGCCTCAGAGCCTGTGGTTGCCAGCCACCACAAGATCCAACAGTGGCATTGCTCAATGGGATTATTTCACACTCTCTCAACAGGGGCAGTTTATTTGGATGCAGCTGACTGCCCAGTGCAAGAAAAGCATATCCATTGCTTTTCACTGGATCTGGCAGGGATTTGGGTTCACAATGCTTCTTTAAGTTTGTGAAGAAAAACCTTTCACATTTGGTATGACAGGACTCAAACTTTGCTTTTTGGGTGGTCAGTGGTCTGCATCACAGTGATAGCTGAGGTTTTACTGATGTTTGAAAGCAAAAACACTGCAGAAAAAAAACAAAAGCAATGGTTTCTAATATTAAGGAAACCAGCATTGCTGGAAGACAGCAGCCAGCATGTGGTCAACTCACCCATCAGCACGACTGGCTTTACTGCAGAAGCTGTTGGCTTCACAGGCTCTGGCATGATGGTTACAATCCGACTGGCCAAGTCGCTGGAATCAAAGGTTGGCGTGGGTTCAGCGTTAGCTGATGAAGGGCCTTCCAACAGCGGTGGACTCCAGCCACGCGGCTGCAAAGTTAAGAAGTACCATTAGATCAATTTCTGCATCACGATACATTTTGAGTATATACATGTACATGTATGTATCCAAGCCATAAGCCATTTAATGCTGGTAATACTTGAACAAGCAAGGATTCCTTGTGTCAAAATCCAAATGCTATTTAGACATGTTCTGGCTAATTCTGCATGTAGTGCCATGTGACACCTCTACTCGTCCATATGTTTGACTGATTTCTATTGTTTATTCACACACAGAGGCTCTTTTGGTTGAGTGTGTGTGTGTGTGTGTGTGCTGCCCTAGGGTGGCCGTTGGCTACAGTCAGGCATTGTAGAAAATATTGCTCTGTGGCATTAGTTTCAGAGTTTTGAAAAAGTGGCAATGCGGCAGGAAATGTTTAATACACATATCTTGAAAAAAATGAGCAACAAGGGTCAACATTTGTGAAGTCTAATTTGGTTCGGGAATGTAGTTGTGGTACAACTGTCATATGGCAAGTCATATGACATATGAGTCAAGAGATTACTTGTTTACTCTTAACTTTTCTACAATTTTTGACATGCTTTTCTTTGTGACATATCGTCACACTTTCCTGACACCCACGGACCCCCCTTTTCTCCTTATATTTTCTTCCAAGATTCTCTTAACAGGACTTGATTTTCTTAATCCACCGAAATCCAACAATATGCAGTATTAGAAATGCCTCACTCCCTGTCACGTGCTCACACTCTGAAAATGAGAACTCTGTGCCCCCATAAACTAATAAAGGCTAGCCTCCATGGAAGTCAATCCTTCAAGATTAAGTAAAAGCTACGCATTGGATTACAGAAGATTCAGGCTAATTAGGGTCAAAGGAAATGTTATCCAATTTGAACAATATACATGTATGTATTGAGTGGTGAGCAAGTCTGTGAAAATGCGATCAACCATTCAAAATAAATTCTCACAATAGTACACAGGGTTACAAAGGTTTTACACTGCATTGTTCTTACCACTATGGGAACCGACCCATCCTCTACTACAGCGTGCATTGCAAACATCCTGTTGTCGAATTCGCCAATGTACAAGGTGGGTCTATAAAAAATGTAAATGATGTAAAAATCAGTCGTCCAAATAAGATTTCTTTCGAAACTGCAGTGCAAATTTTCAAATAAGCCATAGGTGAGACTGAACAGAAGCCAATTAATACTTAAGGGATTCAAACCTTGGACTGCTGGAAGACCGAGATGGCACAGAAGCAGTTAAGTCTCAACAGGGTTTCGGTTTGCATTAATTAAAAACTGGAATGTTGAATTCAAATTAGCATTTTACTTCCGATCATTGTTTACAAATTATATCATCTCAATCAATTCAATCATCTTGTTCCAAATACAAATGCAAAAGGACAGGCTTCTTGTGAATGGAAGATGAAAGGCAATTGTGATAGTGGCACCAGACCAAACTATTATGCTCACTTTTAGCCAGTGGGTATGGCCTGACAGGGTAAGAAAAATTGACACAAATAGCAAAAATAATCACATAAGTGCTGCCGCCTTCTTGTACCCCAGCAGCCGGTTGCGCCATTCCGGGAAATCCCGGCCGTCCAGCAGGTGGTCCATGGTCTGTGGGGAGATGCTGGTGACCGCCACCTTGCGCAGCCCCTCAGGGTGGACCGTGTACATGGCCACCACAGGCGAGCTGTAGCTGCCGTCCCACAGCATTTCGCCTGTCTGGCCATCCAGGGTCACCACTGAGCCGTCCGTGATGGAGGAGAAGTGCCTTAGACCTGCAATGGGAAAAGCATTCCAAAGATTAATCCTTCTGTTTGCTCTGTGCAGGAGTACGAGGGAGAGCGTATGTTTATGTATTAACCCTCAAACCCTGCCAGATGCAGCACAGCACAACAGGTGCAAAAGCCTGGTGTTGCACTGGGCAATCAACAGCAGCCGAACAAACTGGCCATGTTGAGACAATTGGAGCTAGTCCCATTGAACAATGCCACTGACGGGGCTTGTGGCGACTGGCAACCATGGACTCCAAGGCTGTTTGGCCCTGGGGCGAGTTGACATGTTGGATCTTGTTACACTGGGTAGGCAAGCCACTTTGACAGATGATGTTTCTAGCCAAAGTACATTTGTAACCAGCCAAAGTACCCTGGAGGGTTAAGGATGAAGGTCCCTTTCCAAGGCCACAATTTGAGTGCACTTCACATCTAGGCCGTTTCCCAATACTCAACTTCGGCTCCGTCTCAGGCTTCAACTGTTTTTTACTAGCTGACTTTGAACCTGTAAGCGCAGTAATCAGTCTAATAGTGCCACTGAACATCAAATAAGATGCAAGAAAGCCAAAAATTACAGTAATCCAATGTAATTTAAACCCTTGAGGCCCACAATCGGGGATTGGTTTTGGGAATGAAGCCTGCGACGGAGACGAAGTTGAGGATTGGAAAACGGTCTACATGTATGTGCGCATAAAGTTTACCACTGACGATTCACTGCAGTTCCACATGAGTGAAATGAGTTAAATGGGTAAAGATCTGACCAAAAAACATGCACAGGGGCATATCCCTTCTGTGGGAAAGCATGTCAATGTGCATTCACATGCGTTTGCCAAGGCACAGAGGTTTTCAATACATATTTACATGTAATATCAAGTAATTCACTTACGATAGTCTGAGTCGTCCATGGCAACATGATTACCATAGTCGATGTATGTCACGTTCCATCTGAGAAGAGAATAAATCAGACTTGCATGGGTGAATCCCAAGCCACAGAGATGTGCAACAATGGCTTCATCCTGGGTTTTTTGCCCATTGCAGGGTACGATTTTCATTTTTTGGTTTTAATGGCAAAATTTGGCTATAGATGAACACATTAACCCTAACCACCTAGGCTCTTGCATTTCGGCTGGGACACGCCCTCAATCCTCCAAAATCCTCTGGTAATTCCCCCTCGTTATGTTGAGGCAGTGTGAGTATATAATATTAAATTGAATTTATGCATGACTGAACATAAAAAACACAAGGTCTAATCCACAACCTCGAAACAATGAGTCCTTTGCAATCGGCAATGCAATGTTGCCATTCAGTGTCCTGGTGGTTTTTCCCACCAGTGTGATGGTCAACAAGTTGTGACTATTCATGTGTCAACCCTCATGTATAAAATCAGATTACATTTAAATATGTGTACATTTACGGGTACAGTGAAGTCATAGAGTAGGTCTTGCATGCAAGAGTCATTCATCACAGTATCTTAATGTTGGACAACCTGCCATTTTATTTGCTAGTGGTACGACAAAATTCAGAAAGTTACCATTTAATCTGAGCCTTAAAATACATGATTGTCATTGAAAACTTTGCTCTTCATCAAATTCTTCTGTGGGCCCATTCAGCTACATGTATGGTACACCAACCTTTCTAGGTTTTGTTTAATTCAGGAAATATGTAATTAGTCTTCCGTTCTGCTGCTGTGGTTTCATCGTTTTGCCATGCGGTACTAGCCGTGTCTCATGGAGTCTATGCGGATTTACAGATTGAATTCTCCATGTGTGCAATAAGCATATGTGTGAATGTGAACTTGTTTGCACCTTAATTTCATTGCTAGTATGGTGGACGTGTGAAGGCCAATGTGTGTGCTGTGCCATACCGCGCAGCTGCACTATGCCAGCCTGCGCTGCATGCTTGGGCCTAACGCACGCCATAGCACTTGCAAGTATCAGTACCGGCGTGGACGACCCAATCATTTCTTGGGAGTGGTGCAATTTAGCATGTTTCCAGCATAATTCATTCATTAAAGGCAAGTACTTTAAAAGGGTTTGATAGGCATTTATTTATAGTACATGTACTTTGCAGAAATTTTCCTTCACTTTTTAAGTCCATCTGAGCAGGAAAGTTCATTTTCAAGCAGTGAATTCTGTTTCAAAGTGTTGATACCGCGAATTCCATTTTCCGTGATTACGGAAAATCATTGGCTGTATAACTATGAGCAAACTACTACACATGCTTTTTATAGGCTTAAAATGTATGCAAAGTAAATCATTGTAATTAAAAAAATGCAATGATTCACCTGGCTGTATTATGCACACATCTGGCCTATTCATTACAGATAATTTACAGGAGAGAGGGAGAATTGAATAGGATTTATGATGGCATTTCAAGTGAAACTTATTCCCAAGCCCTCTTTGTCTCATTTAAAAAAAAAAAAGATAGTTCAGCCATCCAAGACTGTGTGTAAATAAATAACGTGTCACTGGAAAGAGGGAATCTGTGGCTTTAAGGCGCTACTAGGCATTTTGGAGTAAGACTAAAACACAATCTCAAGCTGCGGGAACTTTGGGAAGTGGCAGGACTTTCGGCAAGTGAGTCACTCACACTCTCTCCCTAGAAGTGGAGTCAAACATGGTCAGGGTGAACTCGGTGCGGCCCAGGAACAAGGCGCTGCCGTCTGACTTGGGGCAGGCATTCTGGGTGGTTTCGGTGGTCATCGTCTGCTGCATTTCGCCAGTCGCCGCGTCGATGACCAACCAGCTATCCAGCTTACGCCCTGGTTGTAGAAAAAGGTAGGACATTGGTATGGATGTAAGTGTGATATTATCACCATTTGCCTGAGAGTAGATAAATGACCCCTGAGGCCCACAGTGTTATGATTAATTAACCTTTTGACAGTTAATTAGACAAAAAAGGACAACGCTGTTATTGTGTTTTCTACCATCCTGCTTATCAACCGACATGAATTGCTTCAAGTAGTGTACACAGCTTCAGTTGGACTTGAATCCGCACTTGGATCTGTATGAGAAATTCTCAAGATTTCGCTTTCCAAAATTCTGTAACAGATACTTCAAATCACTGCACTTCATGACAAATTGAAATTGCAGCAATAAATTTACCTGTATAGAGTATTCCATCGGTGCTCCTACACGGCGAGGCAGTGACCAGGTCAGGTATTGTGAATGGGAGTTTCTGGACAGGGAAAACAAAGAACTTGTCATACCCCTGCCTTGAATATTGTTTATTTATTGGCCCAGAACGATCATGTGACAGGGCCAACGACAGCACATCACACTATTCCTTAGACATGACATCGGCCAGGCTTGTATGTCCGTGCTTAGTGCCCCCGCAGCATACGGGATAATGCAGGGACTGCTAACCACTAATGTATAAACATTCCTATGTTGCCCTTAATTTTCCTTGGAACAAAATAGCCAAAAACAAAACAGAGATATGATGACAGAATTGCTAACTGCTGTGATGTGCACTGAGGATATGTTTTGAACATCCTTGAGATGCATGTATGCAGTGCCCTCGGCTTCAACTTTGGTTCCGGGCATCCCTCGGCTTTTCAAAACGTCAGATCCATTAGACATTGTGTTTCTCAAAAGAATTGGACTCCCACAATTAAATCAATGGTATGTTGTGCCTGAAAGGATCTCAACTGGTACTACATGTACCTGACAATTTGATTTCAAGGATTTTTTTTTTTTTTTGCAGAACTCCAAAAGTAAACAGAAAATCTTGGCATCAGATCAAGCCTTTTTCCAGGAACCACGTTTAGAAAAATGGATCTTGGTAACGTCGTACCTTGAGGCCATCACTGTTGCTACTGACGGCATAGAGAGAACCATCCTTGGGGTCTGGAAGGAACATTAGCCCCTTGTCGGCTATTTCTGCTGGAACCTTGATGATTGGTTCTAAAGAGAAAAGAAATTCCAAATCATATTTAGTAAAAAACAGAGTGGCTCAGCAAACATGTATCAATATTTCATCAATGCTTTTCTATCAGTATACAGAAGACATGTAAATATACGGTGGGATGTGCCACTACAGTGTAGGCCTACAATGTAATTTGATTTCAAATTTTGTCTTCCTGAATACAAAATCAAAGAAAAAATTCCTTTTTTCAAAAAACTTAACTGCAGAATTGAATGACCGAAAACAGCCTCTGTGCACATTAATTATGATGGCTGCAAAATAAAACTCCAATAAAAATGTTATATATGTAATTCAGTCTTTCAGTAATGGTGGTTCTCTTTTACGTGTACCTTGGAAACAGTTTTCACTTTGAAGACAATATCTTAATTTGGCAAATGTTAACAAATTCCATATGTAAAGATTATCTTGCTTCCACGGAAAAGGGAAAACCTATTGACCCTGCATGTGTTTCATGTTTTTACAGTCACTTCCTCTCATTTTGTGGCAAAATGACACAATGAAGGTAACACAGTACAATGTACATGTACATTGGCAAGCAAGCCTTGTCCTGATGTCTTATTCATGAACAGTCAAATCCTTTCTTTATGGGTTGATGTGTATGTACATGTACCTGTGCATGTATTCCGATGCACATTTTTCCTGAAGCAACTATCAAATGTCAATCGGTTGGCCTACACGTATACCGTGTAATTGTCAGTCAGCCTTTGTAATGGGAGGTTTTTTCCCCTCAAAATTATTATTTCTCATGGTTGTATTGTATAGTAGAATAACAAATGAGTTTTTCTGTTGGTGCAAGAATGAACAAAAGAATAGTAAAAATGAGCCTTTGGGGCAGTATTATTTTTAAATTTTGCTTTAACGCTTCCATGTGGATGTACATGTACATGTTTACCGGTACATGTAACATAGAGCTCTTGCATCTGATAGACTTACTGGTATACGGTCAAACTGATTGAAACCCAGCTGCCAATGTGTACAATCTATATAATGCCACAGACTACAGTGTATTTGTACAGTAGGGCATGTACCGCATCACAAAGCAGGGCAACCATATGTTTGGATGTACAGTATGTTTGTATTCATGGTCTCGATGGCAAACCAAGTGTGATACAGGTACATGTATGTATATGCGCTTCTAAAAGGTTGCAGCAAGCCAAGAACAAGTCTAAAGATGGGTTAGTTTATTTGTGAACATTTGGAGCTTGTTTTGCACATGTCTTGACAAGGATCACAAGCCACAATTGCGTCATGAAACTGTACCCCGTGATGAACCAAATTAGATTGGCTGGTAATTTTATTTGTGCAATATACCACGCAACAACCGTCAGTCAGTGTAATCCAAACGGCCAAAACTAATTACAAATGCAACCTCTTTGGATTCCAAAGTCCGTTTCCTTGTATTAAAGAGATGTGTCTGTACACTGTCATTACAGTAATCTGAAAATTGCCAAAACTGTTATCTCAAAAGGGGAAATACAACACCAGGGTATTTTAAAGTTAGAGAAAAATATTGTATGGTTTTATATGCAAGTTCTTCATTTCATTTTGGTGAAATTTAAGTGTTTTTTATTATAATTTGATTGACATGAATCAATGCAAACTGGCATTCTGACGGTGACCTGCAAGAGTCAGAAATTTGATCCTAAAACAGATTCCAAAAGTTGCCTTAGTGTTTGAGGAAGATTCTGGTCTCAGGATGAAACATCTCAGGCCCTAACATTTTTGATTTCACAAAAAAAACCACAGGCTTACAGGTGTTTGGAACTCGTTGAAGTGTTTATTCTTTTTAAAAAGTTTTCAGCCAATTTTCAGTGTTTTCTGGAAAACATTTGAGTCGGCAAGTAGAAACGCATGTGGCATTAGCCTCTACTTGTATGGGTACGTATGTGTAACTACACTGAAGGATGAAATTTTGTGAGGGAGTACATGAACGTCAGGAGATGCACACATTTTTCTGAGGGGGCACTGAAACCTTGCATACGTTGTGTACATTCAGAATTTCAAATGAGGGGTGAGATGGGACAATTGGGACGGTACCGACTTCACTGGTTGGGGGAAGGGCGATGTTTCCCCCGGGCCCGCCCTCATAAGTTACATGTACACCACTGGTGAGTACCTTCTTTGAAGGTCCACTTGCTATCCCCGGATTGCTGACCCACGGCATGTATGCTTCCATCCAATGTTGAAACCAGGAGAAGCCTCTCTATGCTCTCGTAGGGAATGGACAGTCGTCCTGGATTGCTGGGCTGAGACAAAAAGAAATGCTTGTTGTTTTGAAGGCACAGTCCACTGTTTGTCATTTGTGCATTATGTTCATTTGAGGCAAAAAAGTGCTCAAAATCTACAGAAGCGTGCTTTACAACTAACCTCAGTGAATGCTTTATATTCTGAGAAAAGCAACATCGGGATCTCGATTTCACATCAACATTTGCAAAATCATGTTCAGAATTTTGCCCCAACTCATCATCCCTGACATGCTCTCGTTCAGCCGACTGCAGTGACATCTACGCATCGTTCCACACTGAACCAACAAATTGTAGCAATCATGCTCCTTATTTCACAGCTTCATTGCGCGCATACATGTACTTCGCCAAGTTAAAACCCATCCAATAACAGCAATGTCCAAAAATGTATCGTCAGACACGTTGGAAAAATGGCCTTTCATTGCTTCCTTTAAAATGATAATGACAATAATTTTGTGTATGGACATCACTATCTTCCTCTTGCAGTGGTTTATAGGACATCAGAAAATGATAAGATGAGTTAAAAAGTCAAACTCGGTGAAAATATTGAAGTAATCACTTAGAATATGTATATTGTACAAATCAGAATCTTCAGATCAATCGCACAGGGTTTGTGCTGCGGGTGTCAATTGATATCCAGATATGGAACCCAATATTCCTGCGTACATGTATGTTCACCCACCGCTGCCGGTGCACCACTGAATTATTACATGTACATGGGGTTTGTACATGGGGTCGATGGGTTTGTACATGGGGTCGATGGGTTTGTACATGGGGTCGATGGGTTTGTACATGGGGTCGACAGGCATTACTACAGCTTTGCATTTTGATCAAACTGTGAAGAGCCATAGCCAGTGTTCGATACCAGTGGATGTTTGTAATCTCACATGGAGATGTCGCACGGTGTGTTGCCAACATACATGTACATGTAGCACGCATTGTGCGCAACATAAATCGTTGAAAATATTTCTTACAGGATTTTTTTACACCCAATTTAACAGTATCGATCCTTGGTAAATCATAAAGCAATTTTTACTGAATACCATTTAAACTTACTGAATTCTGTACTATTCTAATTTCAACTTGACTTTCGGTTTAATATGTAATGACTTGCTGTGACGGAATAAAATCACAGCATAAACCAATTTAATTTCATGATTCCAACTTTAATGGAAGGTAGCCAGCTAATGAGCATCAGGATGGCCTTTAGTTCAGCGCTGGCTTCACCTTTGTGCGTTTTAAATTCTTGGGGAAACTCCGCAGGCAAAAATATCAGGATTTGTTTTACAGAAACAGAGGAAATCAACGAATTTCACTCGAATAAGGCCACTGTTGCATTAGATGACTGAATAACAAAAGAATTACATCAGACATCTCATTTCCATCACAAAAGCTGTGCATTTGGCTCTGAATAAAGCAAAACTACATGTAAGTGGAGGGGGTGAACATTACTGTACATGTACGTACATGTATTCCACAAAGAGCTTAGTCCTATTCATGTCGTACATGTACCGGTAATTATCTTCGACCCAACAAAATGTACGGTGTAATGTACTGTACATGTATGCTTTTCAGCAGTAATTGTGTCAGTAACTTTATTGACAGTTGCAAACCCTCTAAAATTATAATAACTGTTACTTTCTGGTCCAAAATGGTTTTACAGTGCGCTAAATACATGTAAAAAAAGTCTGTGATTTCTCCCCAAGCGCCTAACGTCATAAGAAAATTAAAAATAGATGTCGGACAACTCGACCAATTTGCCAACTCAACTTTGGACAACTCGACTGTTGAGACAACTCCACCTTTTGTCAAATCCTCCGTTGGGACAACTCGACTATGAAAGAGCGACAACTTGACCAGTGAGATCTACACATAATACAGTCGTTTTCCCAGTTCCAGATCGGAAAAATTATTCAGTCAGATTGCAGCTACAAAAAATTCTCAAATTCCGGTGAAATATGGTCACCATCCACCTTGTGTGCTAGACATAGTTGATTTCAAATTTTAAACTTTTAATTCGGACATACATTGTACTGTACAGGATCGATGAAAGTGGCGACACTTTTCCTCGTTCTGGATCAGTTTCCGGAGAGTAACCACGCGAGCGGCAAATCCATTTTCAGCCAGAACCATTGTAAAAAGCTTATTTTTCAATGACAAACTTCTTAATTTAGTGAAAATTGGGTCAAAAATAAGAATTCCAATGAATTTAAAAAAGTGAATCTTGCAGAAATTTTGACTCAACTTTTTCTGCTGCACAGCGCGAGCCATCAATGATACTACCTTTTTATAGCTCCATGATACTGCCTACGTGTACATGTAACAGTGCCGCACAGTTGACGAACATATATGTACATGTCACTCACTACGACTCACGAGTGATCCCAAATACTGTTTTCATACTCAACAGTCAATAAACCTTTGCATCTAATGTCTGTTCAATCAAAATGACTTTCAAAGTTGGGTTTTACTAAAACTGGCCGAAAACCGTATTGTTTCCTAGTTTTGGATCACGCATTAGGTGTGTGCACGCATATACATTGTGAACTCCTCTTAATGTATGGACGTTGTAGAAATGTACATGTACCTCCTTTGTGTTGTCAAGTTCAGTTCTACAATCTCAGATAGGTTCTAGTTAAAAGGTGAAATGTAAGCCTTTTGTTGAACAAAATGTGTTCTTGGAAAATTTCTAGAAAAGAAATTTTGGCCAGATTTCTGATTCGCACTTTGACATTTGTGAACGGTTTGTCAAAAATCAAAGTAGTCGAATAGTTACAGGGTGATACATGATGTAGGTTTTTATTTCAAGCAATCCAGTACTACATGTACATGTTGGTATAGGCCTTTACGTGGCTAGGTCAGCGCTGGGCTAAGATTGATTGATTGTCATGATTGTGCAAAGGTTGACTTTCTACGGCAACTATATTTATGATAAAGTTCTCAGAAATTAGGCTCGTCTATCTACTACATGAAGTTCAATCTCGTAATTAAGGTATAGTATTTCACACTGTGACCTCAGCAGACGACTGGGCTAAGCGGACAGTGTCCCAACAGACGACTTGTCTCAACGGATGACGTATCTCTCCCTTTTACACAGGGACAGTGGAGTTGTCTCAACGGTCCAGTTGTCCGAAGTCGAGTTGGCGAACAGTCGAGTTGTTCGGACCCCTTAAAAATGGTCCCTGCGACCGTATCCAATTGTTGTGTACTTCTGGGTAGGGCTACATGTATATGTAAATGTAGGCCTATGACATACTGTACATATAAGCTATGTGCCGGTAGGCTCAACCACTCATTCTAGTTTACTACATTGAATCGTGGGCTGAACTGCAAGCTACCTTCAGACGGAACGTTCGCCAGTTACAATAGTGACATCTTTTCTCCATGGCTACATGTGTACCATTACCACGTACATGTACGTGTACATGTAGGCCTACCATTGTCCTGAATATGCTGAATGATTGTGCCTAGGCCTACCTTCTGTGATGCACCTCCAACATGTTCGACCCAGTTTGTCACATGCACGAACGGCACAGCCATCAGCAGCCAAATCCAAAGCCTCCTTATAGTTTTCCAAAACATCAGCCACATTCTTGTAGCCACAGAGTTTAATCACTTGGACTCAGGAAAAAAAGGTGGAAATGGAACTTAGAAGCACAGCCATCACAACGCATGCCTCATGATCACATATCCACACCGTTGATTTATTTTGATGACATGGATGACGACATCATTACAAACGGTCTCGATACTACGATGTCGTCGAATGATGGGATCGATACTGGTGGCCTTAATACGGAGCCTAGAAAACGCCATCTAACTTAGTGGTAAAAAGTGGAGTCGCCTCCAATAAACTACTCCCGAGATTTATGGCTAATTGGACCTGTAGAGCTACACAGTCCACAGGCAGCTTTGAGTTGCACTCCACTAATAAGGTGCCCATAGTAAACAACACAGAATCCATGGACTAAGGGCGCCGCCCAGTAACGCTCGGAAGTAGGACCGCATTTATTTTCTTCTCTTTTTTTCCTTTTTTTTATAATTACATGTAACTGGAAATGAAAAAGTATACAGTAGCGTATAAGGGCCACTTGCAGAAAAAACATTTTCGAGATAATATTTCGCCGCGGCGAGTTAGCTGAAACTAGCTCAAGTCACTTCACATTAAGACTCAGTCTGGATACCAGATCCAACGATTCCGACTGCTCTTCTAATCAAGGGTCCTGTATCACCCAATGTCCGAGTCACCAACACTCCTCCAGATTTCTGGGAATAGTCGAACTATTCCGAACTTATCCTGTCCATATTACATTCAGTTTAACGTCAACACTTTTTATTTAATGTTCCACGAAATTGTAAATATTGTTGCAAAGATTAGAATGAATAAAATTGGTAGCCAAATAAGTAAAGGGAGAAGATAAAGACCATTCGGATGGTAGCGGTAATGTTCAGGATTTCCCGGCCGCGTCTGTACCAAGAATTTTTTTACTGTCTGGGTTATATCGGTTAGAGTACTCCCCAATTACGAGGCAGAACTAGGGTCGAAAAGATTGGAACCTGTTTTGATACATGGAAAGCATTTTTTTAAATTGAACGTGTTTTAAAGCGAATGTCATTTTCAACAGAATTCGTATTTTAGAAATTTGGAGTAGAATTTTCAAGAGCAGAACGAAGTTTTAAGGATCTACTACATTTTTTCTAGATTTGAATGAAGTTTTAAAGAGTGAACGAATTTTCATCGACTAAGCGTATTTCCTAGATTCCAAGGAATTTTAAAGGAAAGTAAATTTTTACAAAGCCAAAATTTTTCAAGATTGGAACAAATTTTTAACGCCCAAACTTTTTTCAGATCGATGTAAAATATTTTGTACAGAATAGACTGAACGTATATTGGAAATGGGGACACTTTTTCAGCGTAAAGCAGCTATTCGGTGCACTTATTTTACACAAAATCTCATGCGACCCTAAATGAGAAAGCATCCAAAATAACATGTATCCAAATTAATAAGCAACCACGAATAAAAGCAACTTGCAAAAACTTCGTTTATGCTTCACTTTTTCAAAAAATATGCTTGAAACGCTATGAGGCTTTCGCCGAATATCGTCTAAATACTTTGCTTACGCGGCTTTGGATGCGGTCTCAAGTCGGAAGCTTTCTCAGATCAGATGATTTCTCAATTCAGATGATTTCTTATTTCGGATAAAATGAAATTTCCGTAAATTACACAAGCCGTTACGTTGTAAACAAATGTCTAAATTTCGACAAAAATGTTCACATTGTAAAGTTTTTGTTTTATTTTTGAAGAATTTTGAACTTTAAAAATTCATTCAATCCTAGAGATTACGTTAAAATTCACTCGATTTGGAATCTAAAAAAGAAATGAGATTTCAGATTTTGTTCGGTTTTTGAAAAATATATACGAAACTAAAATACGAGTTTTTAAAAATGACATTCGCTTAAAACATATTTGCTTGAAAAGTAAAATGCATTCATGTTAACAAAACATGTTAAAATATTTTTTAACCCAAATTCTACTTTGTAGTGGATGGCGTACTGCGACCAGTATACCACGGACAGTTCACAAAATTCTTGGAACAGACAAGGCCGGAAATCCCCGAATATTACCGATACGATCCAAATGGTCTTCATCGTCTCCCTTTACTCATTTGGCTACCAATTTTATTCATTTTAATCTTTGTAACAATTTTAAAATTTTGAGGGGCATTAAAGAAAACGTGTTGACGTTAAACTGAACTTAATATAGACAGGATAAGTTCGGAATAGTTCGACTATTCCCGGAAATCTGGAGGGAGTGTTGGTCACGTGGACATTGGGGGATACAGGAGCCTTGATTAGAAGAGTAGTCGGAATGAGTCTTAATATTCAGCGCGTTGAGCTAGTTTAAGCAAACTCGCCGCTTCGAGATAAATAACTCGCCACGGCGAGATAGTATCTCGAATTTGTTTTTGGCAAGTGGCCCTTATACGCTTCCGTAAGAGTACGACCTCTAATATAATTTTCGTTTCAAATTTACCAGTTTTAGCCACGACAAAATACCCCGAGTTGGAAGCGACAAGTTCCAAAATCCCAAATCTCCAGGATAGGCCTACCTATTTTTAAAAAATGATGGCATAACTAGCTGGTGGGCCTACACATGCATTGTTCCATCAGTAAAGTTTTAGTTTTACTTGCCAGCGTTTATGTGTTTTACTTATAGCATGTACACAAAAATTCATCCACAATACAAGCACTGCACTGTTTCATCCATCCACATGCCCTTGGTTTAGCTTACTGACTATTTCATTCACGTCTATAGAATTATCTTTACCAAAAAATGAGATGTTTGGAGTCCATGGTACGTGTACACTGTGCCATAATTACAGCCCGGCGTTTTTGCTTTTTGGCTTTCAAGGTATCATGAGTTCATGCCCGTATATTTTGAAAAAAAAGATGAGGTTATGCTTCATCGCTTTGTTTGCTTGACGGCGTCATGTTTACTTGATGTCCAAAATATTCACAAAATATGTATTTGAGCATAGACTAGCAAAAGCATTATTCCTTCAACTGTAACCGGGGGGTGGGGGTCTAGGGGCCGAGGAGCCCGGCAGGGTTTCCCCCTAAAAATGAAGACACATTATACACGTACATTATTAAATCACGAGCTTTGATATGATCGTAAATTCAGGCCCCCCCCCATTCCACAACAGGGGCGGGGGTGAGCATCACAAGCTATATGGGGGGGGGGATTTCCTGTTGGAGCTTCCCCTACGATATTCTTGGGTGCGGTACTGTAAGAAGTGTAAGCTGTATGTGCACGTGCGATCTGACGGTCTATCCTCTGATCAGAAAGTCATGTTGCCCATATAGTACCATTCCTTGGGGGTCTACACGTCCTCCGACTTCCGATTTATTCGACTTTAAGGCAAACTTTTCAACTACATCTTTCCAAACGTACTGTTAAATGAAGTTATTTAATTGGAAAGTGAATCAGCATCAGAGTTTAGTTGGCAATGGTAAACTGCTCAGATCGATTTTCAGATCGTTGAATGACCAAAATTGCAGTCACTTTGAAAAAAAATAAAATATATATACATGCATCAGTGTCATCAGCTTTATGGATAAATCCAATCCAGGCAAAATGTGTTGTTGTTCACTGATGTCCCGATGATATTACCAGCTGAGTTCAAAATGCGAACCGTTAAATTTAATTCTGCCCATTAACCAATTTCAATTTTCTGGCACACCAAAGTTTAGGTGACGCCACACTGTAATGTGCCTGAACATTACATACTGCATATTCACGGCTCAGTGACTGCCTTACTTTCAGATAATTCTGCAGAGATTATACGCTGCAATTTCATGGTTCAGAGAGTTAATATTCCAACAGCGCATGCCCAGTACGAGGCTTCGGGAACAGCTACGTGCGGCATGTGCACGCGCGATTGTCTGTCCTATCCATAGATGTCAGAAGAATTCTTCCGATATATATATTTTGTGGTCTAGCTTTCAGCACAGCCATCATACGCTAACTCACGTCCCTGACAGGCCTTGGTAGTATATTAGTTTTTTTTTTTCATTTCTGAACCAATGCAGACCCATAATACGTAGAATATTAATATCGGAGATGTTTTTTCACTTATCAATAACTGTGTCACTTGGTCGTTGTTTTGCTGTATAAGGCCCAATGGTGTGATGTATAATTTTGGGCAATGTACAATGAAAACACATTTATTTTCCGAGAGCTGATATGGGCAGGGTATACACGAGTACAATTGCCATTCCTGTATTTTTTTTCTCACATCGACCCTGTCAGGGTTCTCATTTGGCTTTTATGAGCCACCTGTTTTAAATTAAAACATTCAAAGTAATGTAACTTTTATTGATGTAACTGACTCATACTAGTGTGATTGGAATCAATTTAATTTATTTCTTTTAATTTTTCTTTTTTTGCTTTATTTACTCCTTCTCTGGATTTCGGTTGCTGGAAGGTCATTAACCTTGATATAGCCGTAGGACACAGATTTATTCCGACAAGTCTGACAAAATATACTTTTTCCCGAAGCGCGCGTGTCGAGTCCAGTGTGGCCATTAACTTCAAATGGCCATTACATCAGAACTGTATCTAGTCTAGTACTGAATCGAAACGTAATTTTTTCTTACTGATTTTTTTGGTCAGGATTAAGAGAGGGCGCTATTGCTGAGTTCGCATGCGCCTCAATTGTGTGCGGGCGCCATTTATAAAGACATCTGAAAATTTTGTGAAAGAGGGAATGGCCTCTCGTGGAGGACTGCTGAATTTACTAAACTAGTTGACAGAAAGGTATTTCAGCCGTAAAGCCATGGAGGTTGGAAAAGAATGAAATAAGTGATGTAGGCCCGTGCATGGAGGCCCATGGAGGATATCCCCAAGCACCCCGCGCTCAAAATTTTGAGAAAGAAAAATCTGGTAACTTATAGTTATACCATGCTTATACTATAGTTATACGCTACATCATACCGATACATGTCATCCGCGTGGCTATGGTCAGACTCAAAGAGTTGTAATTGTGACGGAAGCTATTGAGTGAAATGAGTGCCCCCTCCCGAAAATGGAGGTATGAAGGAGAAACTAGTGCCCACAGAGCAGATAAATTCAGGTGGGAAAGAGTTACACCTCTTCTGATGTAACAGACAAGTACATGTACATGTACCAAGGCCAGTTCAGATGTGGCTGATGTTGGTCTCCAGGTGGCCGAGAACAAAAAAGTGTGACCTGATTAAAATGCATGCCAGCTATATGTCATGTCAGGTACATGCATGTACATGTACGTGCTGGCTTTGACAAAAGAGGCAATGGGGTGTCTCATCGAGGAGGAGTGCACCCCCTGGGCTAAATCTCTCATGTTGTGCCTCTTCAGTTTCGCTCAAACTTGATGACAAAATAATCTCGTTAGTCAGCTTGTCGAATCAGAGCAACTCTTGAGAAGAGCACAGTGCAGGAAAATAGCAGTAAGCAAGGAGGAAGTGAAACTGTTATGCCCAAGCTATAGCATCAGTCCCAATTATAGTTGGGCCCGTCCCAACTAGAGTGCTACAGTTGGGCAGGCCCAACTACAGCAGAGAGGTCCTGTGTGCATGATGTGCCCAGCATGTGCCAAAGTCATATTGTTTACAAATGTCATGTCATTGGTCATAGAGCTAGATGAACAGATGAAGTGCCACATTTTAGATGAATTGCGTCAAGTGTGAGACACATTGACTTGGATAATGTTGAGACATTTCCCACAGACATTGGTCAACAATTGTTGGGCCAGCCCAACGGCAGCACTACAGTTGGGACTTATGCTATACATGTAGTTGGGGCGTAACAAAACCACTTCAAGAGTGTTGGAGACAACCTATTACTAAACAATCACTGACAAGGCACCTGCTGTTTCAAATTTTCCAGTGGTTTATGGCTGCGCTGGGATAAATTATCCTTAAATAGCAGTGCAATGAAACAGGAAACATGTAAACCTACTCTGCTAGTTAATCTTGTCCAAAACAATGTCTGACTCTGCCATTATACATGTAGGTATGCTGCATAACTGAACTACATGTAAGTAATTATATATAATGGTTTGCCCGTGCCCAACGTATATTAATAAGCACTGTATGCTCAGTGCTTGTCCGAGAGCTTGCGAAAAAAACCTCG
>NW_019091508.1:228056-276710 GCF_001949145.1 Acanthaster planci | reverse complement strand
TATTTTTGCATTGGGAACATGTTAATTATATATAATGAGGTTTTTTTCGCAAGCTCTCGGACAAGCACTGAGCATACAGTGCTTATTAATATACGTTTGGTACGGGCAAACCGTTATATATAATTAACATCTTCCCAATGCAAAAATACATCTTGAAAATATATGTAAGTACATGCACATACATGTACCGGTAGATACATGTACATGTATAGAATTTCCCTGTACATGTATAAAAGGCTTATGGTACCTCGCATCTCTTTTTCATGTTCTAGATTGCTTTGCGGAATTTTCGGTCATGACATGGCACTCTGTGTGGTAGAGAGCAGGGTCCGTTGCATGGCAAGTCTCCTCTAATCTGTTGGCCTGGTGAAACCATGCTTCAGAGGTGTCCAGTAGGCTCTTCTCAGCAGTTGCTCAGGTATGTTTGGAAGTGTTTTAAGTTTTATTATTAAATGTAGTTGCTTACATGTACTTTAAATCTCTTTATTCGTTTATTTATTCCTTTTTTTTAAATTTTGTGTACCTGGATAGCCCCATCAGTTGTCAATGAAGTGTTCTACTTGGGGCCCTGGGTTAGACAGAGACACAAACATACATGTACTTGTGTAAAATGAAAGCAATAGGTTTGCAGTAGCACCATGCTAAATATATTTTGTGTGTGTATACGGTTCTGAGAAGAACTAGAGGGTCCCCAGCATTTCGGACAGTATGCTTCTGTCTGTCATAGGGAGCCTGCAAGGATTCCAACGGTATAGCGGCTGTACCCAAGGGTACTCAAGCAGAACATGGGGATGCTAGACAATCAGTGAAGTGTGTCAGTCCGAGGGAGAGAGGTGCAGGGGAAGGATGCCGCTCTGCACATCTCTAAATTTGGGGTCCAATTTGTTTCCTGTCCCTGATGTATGATTTTCTAGTGTTGACAACTCATTCTTTAACTTCCAAAGTTGAATGAATACTCAGACCTGCCAACTAGTACGATGAAGCCACATTTCCTGCAGGAAATTCTTGAAAATACGACAATACAGGTTTTGACGATATTGACATGCCTGAAAAAAAATCATACATCAACACATGTGAGTGCACGTTATGTTAGAAATATACAGCCTCAAACATTTGCACATGTACACGTATGTATGTACAATGCACATGTACTTGGACGTGTACAAACCTCTTGTGTAAACAGCATCCGGCAACCACCCAACATTACATGTATGTTGTGATTGGCTGCCCATGAAGCATCAATATTCATGTTGCATTAGTAGGACTCTTTAAAGCCGCTTGTACATGTGGAAGTACTGACAAACAATCTCCAGTAATTTATGTACATGTAGTGCATGTTTTAGGGCCAGCGTAAATATGCGGCTTGAAATAAGGTTACTCATTTTCTGCTTTCACCGCGACACAGGGCCTCGTCGTTACTGGTATGGGGAAAAGGAAATTGTGTTGTACTTTATTGCATGGCTTTTACAGGTTCTGTGTACGTGGTTTCTCACGAGATTTCAAACAATTTTTGGACATGGACTCATTAACATGACCGTGCAACACCTGTTTATGAATTGTCTAAAGACAGTCCGATTGGATGCAGTCTTTGACAAAACCGATCCGCAAGTTAAAAATCTGCGGAAATAAAAAAAGGAGGGAGATGTTTTACGGTCGGCCAGCATGCAGCCAACAAAATCTGTGCAAGGAAATTCCAAAAACCTAGACTTGCGATGTGCATTTCAAGATTTCAAATTTTGAAAATGTGATCAATTTAGGTTGGAATATTGTCATTTCACTCTTCAACCTGGACAATGCATTTTTCATGTGATTATTTTTAGGCATGAAGAAGTCATTGATATATCCCTTGTGAAAAGCCATGTCAGGTGTAACAGGGACGGAAATACATGTATGTCACACGTTGGACCCCAAATTTATAGAATGATAAGCTGGGAACATAACCTAGGGTATAGGAGAGCCATGCGACAGGATTGGTATAATGTGGAGAGTTCTGGACCACCTTTTCCCTTGGGTACCTACATGTATCCGACCCTAATAAAAATCTCCCCCCCGTTCCAAACCCTCAATGAGAGAGCCACTCTCTCGTTCTAAACCCTCAAGGAGAGAGCCAGCCTCCTCTCTCTCAAAAAAAAGAAAAAACATTATTACACCTTACTGTGTATCAAAACTGCAAAACCAAAAACCGAGATGCCTAACCAGAAAAAAGGAAAACGTCAGTCAGAACAGAAGCAATAAGTCAAACAAGCTCTCTCAAAAACAAACCAAAGCTGTGTGAGTTGTGTGGAGTGCAACGAGTGCAAAAATTGTAACTTTTGTATAAAGTGCTGTAGCTGCAAAAACTGTACCGATTGTGACGGTAACTTTTATTGCAGATATTGTACAATTGGCAAATGTTTAGTATTAAGTAATGGCTGTAAGTATTGTAAAGATTGCGAGGTTTGTCTCTAATACAACGAATGTAAAAAATGTGTCAATTGTTAACTTTGTACCGACTGTATACTCGGTAACAAATCTTTTGATCTTACCAAATGCTTTACTTGTTTTAACTGTTCTGGTAAAAAAGACTGCAGACACTATGTAAATAACGAACCAAACTTTCAAGTCATGGCACATTATTTATTTTTACTTCAACAACTGTAAAAATAAAAAATATTGATATATAATAAAACAACTTGCAGCACCTAAAAATGGAGAAGAAGGTGCAGCAACTGTCACAAAGAAAAACCATCGTCAACTAGAGTTTGAATTTAAACGTAACAAAAAATTTAGTAAAGGCTGCTTGCGATGTTTTGCAGATAACAAATGCAGATATAATTGCGAGCATGGACATTACAAATATGATTGTTTTGAATATAAGCCACACACCAAAGAAGTAGGGCGTAATGTCCAGGTGTCATGGGTGTGGGCGAGTAGTGAATTTCAGTAGTCGTGGTGACTACCAATAAATAGTTGCGACTAGTCGACTAGTTGACTAGTCGCGACTATTTGCATTGTTTATTTATCCATTAAAACGCCTGGTCCGCAGTTGCATAACATAACACGGGGTTAATTTGGGATGATGTCGCACTGTGTGTTCCACTTTTTCCATTTGGACTTTTACGCTATTGTGAAGGAAATATGAGGCTATTTTTAAGATAAAAGCTTTCGTCAGAAATGCGTGTGATATTCCTTTTTGTTTCTCGGCTTACTTATAACCACTTTTTGGAAGAAAACCTTAATCATTCTGCAATGTGATCAACAACTTTGCAGAGGTGAAAAGCACATGGCGCTTCCGTCCGACTGGTGACCGACCCGCGACACAGTGCTACGATTGCAACAGTGAAGGACAGGGACCAGTTTATGGCTAGGCTGCGAGGTTTTGAGGTTTTGTGGGGAACAGTTTGGAATCACACATCACAAAAATTAAACTTAAAATTAAAATTAAAGGGGTTTGTAAAATATCATTCGTGACAAATAAAAAAGACTCTATCACGGTGTGCACATTCATTGCAAATCTTTTTTTTTTGTTATTCCACAGACATGCATAAGACTGCATTAATCCCAAAGCTTGGTATTGGTGACTAGTCGCACTAGTCGTACAGGCCTAGTAATGTCAAAGGTTACGTTCCACAAGACCTCTCTTGCAAGCATAAAAAATATGCCAGCTTGCAGAATCTACACACTTAGAGATTATCACTATCCTCGCAAAACCTAAAACAAATTAAGCAGAATTAACCCTCATCTCTAAATTGGATATGAGGGTCAATATAATCGAAGAATATTTTGACATGTTAAAAGAAATACAAATATTAAATGAGTGCTCCAGATAATCAGCAGGGTGCGCCAAATAACAGAGAAGACCAACCACAGTATCGACTTGTTTTATATGGCTCTAGCAAGTTAAAAAAATCATTTTATCAAACTACATTGAGCGATACAACTTGGCTCTACCCCCAGGTTTCGTCGTGAAATGCTTAGGTGCATACTGTATTTGAGCAGGGTGTAACAGGCAAACGCGCCTAGATACCCGCGCTTTCTGAAGCTAGGCCGATTGGAGCACTAATACCGGTAACTCCCATGATGGCGGGGATACCCACAGCTGCTGTCGTTGCTCCCAGTAGTTCGACCTCATGTTCCATGTATTGTATCGCGCATGTCCACCTCTTTAGCTTTTTGTACGAGACCTCTCTCGCGTTACGCTCTCTGAAGATTTGTGCTTTGATGTCTTTGATCTTTGGAGTCTGTAGATTTTGGTTTCTGCTGCTTCGTTTTTGTAAGAGTCACTGCTGTTTAACTTTAGCGTAGGATAAGGGTTTGACTGTCATCTCTTCTTTTTATTATATGCGTTTTAAAAACTTAGCCCTCTAAACATCTAGTTCGATCAAAATTCCAGCGCCTTGTTATTTACAGGTTCTCCATCATGTCCATGCTTGTTTTTAACAGAAAAAGTCAACTTGCTAATGTTCCTGTCTTTTAGCTTTTGAGGCGTTTTAGGTGCATTGGATGTTGAGTCTAGAGGATCGGTAGCTATCATGTGTAACAAGTCTGAAGACTGTCCGTTGTAAAAGTTGTCGTTGGTTTTTAACTGATAGCAGTGAATAAACTCGAGTTTCATGGGGTTTAAGTTATACCTGTATTTGCCTTCATAAATGATGTTGGGTAAAAGTTTGTCTTTGGGTAAGTTCAACAAGCTTGGACACTTCTTTATTTAACGTTTACTTGAGACACTTCTTTATTCAACGTTTACTTGAGGGTCCGTAATTGCTAACGTCATCCTTTTAGATGCTTGGTGTACTTTAAAAGACACGCCTGGAATCAAGTCATTAAAAAGTCAAACCTGTCCATGCTGTAGTAGCTGGGAGATATTACGATGCTTCCTCGTTGGCCTTGGGGTAAGGGCTGAGATGAGTTTTGAGAACGAAGCCCATCATATATTCGTGTAGGTTCTCTTAACCGCATGAGAAAAAGTCTTTTAGCTATATGCACATGTATGTCATGATCTCTGTCTCTGTTGGGTTGGTTTCGGTCTCTTGAAGAGTGGGTTGGAGGGTTCCCTTCATAAATCTCTTCTAAGGGTTGTCTCTGCCCCTCATATAATGACGCTGATTCGACTTTTTATTGTTGATCTCAAAAGCTAAACAGGCTCGTATGTCTTCTGTTTGTCTTTGACCTAATTGCACTTCTAAACTTTAACTTCTTGGTTTAGCTGTTCAATTTGCTCAGCAATGGTTTTGATTTCTTCTCCTAAAGTACCTCCTTCGTTTGCTTGTAACAATCTGTCTTTAGCTCCTCTTACTAATTCTGAATTTGGAACTACATCTCCTTTATCCCCTGAGACTATTCCAGGTAGTGTTTCACCACTAACCCCAGCGCGTTTACCGTCTAAGTTTGTATCCCACTTGATTTCAGTAGATTTGGGCACATTAAAACACCTAGCTTTAAACTGTAGGTTTTTTACTGTGTTGTCTTTTGTGTTATTGATGACATGTTTCAGTTTAAACGTCTGCTCGTTCTCAGTCAAGTAAAAAGAATGCGTTTTGATTTGACATCTACATGTAACATATGTTTTACTATAAACGATTTTTAAGAGAGCGCCCTATAGCGGTCTTCTTCATAAAATCTAAATTTACTGACAGCATCGCTCCAATGTTTTTCAGAGACTGAAAACAGGTCCCTGACTTTGTCTGACGTTTGGTCTTTTATCACGTTATGATAACACACCACCACCAACGACCTGAGAACTTTCCCCCTAGAGATCTTGCCTTGTAAAACTTGGTTTAACTTATTTTCTATGTGGCCTACTTGATCTTCTGTCAATTGAATGTCTAGTTGTTTGAGCACTGTGTTTGTTTTAGACTTGGGCTTTTCATAAACAAAATACTGATTGTATCAGCCTCCTACGTTCTCAACTTCAAAGTCTGTATAAGGTTGTAATCTGATTTAATAATGGAGACAATTAACAAATCCATTTCCTGTTGTTTTATTGACTTGTTTACAAGTCTCTTCTTTTATTTTTACAAATATTTCTGGCGGAGGTTTTTCATTGATCAACGTATAAAACTCTTCCAGATGTAGTGGGAGGTAATAGCAAGCCATTGTCTTTCATCATTACAATATATTTTTTGAATACTGGTCTTTACCTCCTTGATACAGCTGCACTGTTCAGAAGTCATGTGTAAGCTCTTGTCCCACGACAAGTACAGTTTTTTACTTCCACTCAAATAGATGCAGTACAGTGCCGGTATTTGCTGATACTTATTTGTCCTTGAAAGTACATGTAGCTACACAGTTTCACTCTGATGCTGGTCCAAGTTTCCGTCAAATACAAATAGATCCAGTACAGCTTTCAATCTTACATTCTTTCAGTGATCGTCAACATGATAGCATCTTATATCACTAATTGCTCAGTTGTTTCATCGATAAAAGACGCAAACATGGACTATAACTCTTTTCTCCATGATTATTTATACATGAACCTACATCGCTAAGCACTCCGTTGTTTCCCTTGATGCTTGTAAGTACATCGCTAAGCACTCCGTTGTTTCCCTTGATGCTTGTAAGTACTTTGCTAAGCACTCTGTTGTTTCCCTTGATGCTTGTATGTACATCGCTAAGCACTCGGTTGTTTCCCTTGATGCTTGTAAGTACATTGCTAAGCACTCTGTTGTTTCCCTTGATGCTTGTAAGTACATCGCTAAGCACTCCGTTGTTTCCCTTGATGCCTGTAAGTACATTGCTAAGCACTCTGTTGTTTTCCTTGATGCTTGTAAGTTCATTGCTAAGCACTCCATTGTTTCCCTTGATGCTTGTAAGTACATCGCTAAGCACTCCGTTGTACGCCGTGTATTTTACTTCCTCCATGATATCACAAACACACGAGTCACTGCAGATTGAATGGAACCAAGAGTACAGTCACTTCCATCAATTGGCTGACCTCGGTTGAGCTGCAGGATAGACTCTTTTCTGCTACCCGTTATAATCAAAAGGAAGTGGAATGTTGCGATTGACGCGATGAGGCCTTTTTATTGCGATAAACAAAACATGGTACAATTTCCAAAATGCTGGGGAGTTGTATGCTTATCGCATTTAACGCATTTCGGCACAATGTGCACGACACATGGTGCCACACAATGAATATCCTATGCTTTGTGCGATTGACGCGTTTGGCTCCACACGTGATAGTGCGTTATGGCGTGGTTTAAAACGAGAATTTATGGTCCACAAAATTGTACGAAGTTGCATAGGTCAATGTTTATTGCATTAAGTGCGATATAATGACGCTGCTGTGAGAGACGGCACAGCTTAAAGCTTGAGAAAAAAATAAAACACAGAGAAAGTTCCGAAAAACGTCCCGCATTTGCTGAGAAGAAAGCCAACAGTGGCCTGGTGGCAACGCAAAAGAGAATCCCTCAGAAAAATGACCTTTGTGTGCCAACAACAGGTGTTACAGGATTGCCGATTAGTGTCAATAAATTTGGGAATATCAAGGCCACAAATTTGACCAATAACCCACGCACTAGACAATAATAGGCATTCGTATTGGCTATGAAGTCATTACCAGTGCTGTATTGTGCCAAACCGGCAGTATCCTCAGAGACTAAGGCAAGAGTTAAGAAGCCAATTCCTTGACTAATGAGCTGTCAATCAATCCTTTCTGCAAGTCTTTTCCAAAGGCCTCAGATGAATTTATTGTAATGGGATTTTTTCTAAGTTAGTATAACCGGTGATTAGGGTTGCCCTTCACATGATAAAGTCTAAATTAAATGAATATCGATGTATGATGCAGTAAGAGCGATTTGTGTATCATAAATTGGGAGAAACGACGTTTCAGAGTTTTGTTTATGTTGTCACTGAAAAAAGCAACTGGGTCACATTTTGCATTTGCGTCAAATTTAAATCTAAACAGGTATTAGGGGGTTTCCCGTGGACGAGCAAAAAATTATGAGGGATGAATTGAATTAGCAAAAACTCTCCAACCACGTGTAATGTTTTATTTGAAAGTGGTATTAGCCTGTGCCTACTGACGAATTCTGTCAAAGAATGAACAATAGAACAGCACTTTAAATTAAATTCATACAATATCTCCATCTCTTCTTGATACAACCAAAACGGCATTCCAATTTGAGCACAGGGCTTTCATGGTTTTAATTTTTGTTCACGTAAATTTTAAGAGCATTTATTACTTTCGTTAGTTTTCCAACATAAGGAGTGGGCTGGTCTGTCTACTCTCTACCGGTGGTTCACATAAGCATCATAAATCCATGAATGTATGTGTATTTTATTTAAATACATGTAAAAGACAAGACACACCAATCTTCAGTGTTCACACATGTTAAGAGTGATGCCACGTGAAAGGAACTAGTTGAGTATTTTTCAGCAGGCTATTTTGTGCCGAGTGGGAAATTTAAAGGAAAGTCAAGCGCACGGCAACTGCTCTGAATGCTATATACGAAGTCCACGCAGACCCCCAAAAAGGTCCACGGCCACATGGACCATGCAGCTCAAAAATTCTTGGGATGTATTACTTTGTATCAATAATTCATAACGCACGTGTGCGGCTGCTAGGAACGTTCGCCTTGCATGTGTACATGTATGCGAACAGTTGCAACTACAACATGCTCATGTGCATTATACATGAATAACCCTGACTTGGACCGCCATCTTCAGTAAGCATTGCGTGCTTGGAGGCTAGGGCTGTGTAAATTTTTTGTGAATTTGTACGTCAAAGGCACTCCACTTTTCTATCAAGAGCTTCACTGTGTGATTGTTCCGGTGACCCTGATATGTTTTGATGGTCACAATGTCTTATTTCAAGTATTTTTCTGTACGATTGATGAGTCAATATACATAAAAGCGAACTGACATTTATATTTCTTCCCAACAGACACCCTATGTTTTTATCTCCAAAGATTTATGGAATGTTACTCCGCTGAAAAAAATAAACGAAATGAAATGATAACAAATAATGAATAAACCAGTGGAAATTTGGAGAGACCGTCGTTTTGTTCACTCAAATTTTGCTTTAAGCTGCACTTGGTTTCTGGCCTTTACACCAAAATTTTTGAAGTCCTCGAGCACTTATTTTCAATCTGTCCTCAACTGAATACATGTATATTAACTCAGTGAATCTGGCTGTCAGTCTACAAGTTCACTTGTACTTACATGTTTCCTTTTCTCCCAAAATGAGACAATTATATTTCTTGGGGTACTGAAAAGAAGTATTATTAGTTTTTTCTGCCCTCCTCTCTGAGTGTCCTTTGAGAGAAATGTCGAGGCCAAAGATTACTGGTACAAGCATCAGACCAAACAATCCCTGACTTAAGTAGCCTTAACTTTGCACGGCCGACCCACTAGTACTATACGGGGTAGAGCAAGTGTCGAAAAGCCCCACGGTTTACCCGATCTCTACATGGCAAGTATTAGTGTTTGGCATCACTCACTCTCAACATGTACATGTGCAGTATGTGTGTAGTACACAAAAGGCTGCCGCGAACGTCCTCTGGCAATGAGCTGGTCCGTTACGCTAACCGAGTTGCTCGTCATGTTGTGATGCCAGTGCCCCTAACCCTTATCCCAATCCAATACATTGGGCGTTTTAAACCCTAAAAATAAAACAGCCGTCTTTATAAGAGGAAACTATTGTGTCATCAAAGATTTCAGCTATATATGCCTTATACAAGATGTTTAAAACCATGCGAAATAGTGACAATGCTACATGTACCATGTTTAAAGGAAAGTTTGTTGGTCTCTCACTTGTGCCCATACGTGAAAGGCCAAGTGAAAACAACTGTCGTGTCGGCCGCATCATGGACCGCAAGGAGAAAAAAAGTCTCTCCTCGAGGTCTGTGGTCAGACCATGGTGGTATCTATGTGTGATGCCCTAAACATGCCTTAATTAATGCAACAGCCCACTCTGTTAATGGACTGCCTTTTTTTCATTTCGGTAATTCAAAGAATTTTCTTACAAGTCGTTTGACACAACCTCAGAGGCTAAATAGTACAGCTGGACCTTAATTTTTGCACCCAAACAAGGAACTTCCATATTTCCAGTATTATACGTATTTGAGGAATTAATTAGTTTGTCAGTGCACTTTATCTTTGCAGCTGATCTGCAATGTCCATGAAGTGATCAACTATTTCTTTTAACCTTTTCATCTTGTTCTTGTTAGGTTAGGCGCAGGTGAACATCTTCCCCTACTATTATTTTTGCCAAACCCAATGTTTCTTTGTGGTTTGTTTTATTCATTGAATACGTATGTCACTTGTTAATCAAACTGTATCTTTTCACGTGGCCATTCTTTCTCCATTTTTGTAACTTCCCATAACATGTTTTCAATAGTTTTTCTTTTCATTTTTTGTTTTTTTCTTATCCTGTTACTTGCTGTGCTCAGTTTTCATAAATGTCCATTTCCTAGGTACATGTACACATTAAGATCAACCTGTGCACTGTTGTTGGCAGTTTTCCTTCACATTTTTTATTCATATTTTATAACATGTTACTTACATGTACATGTATTGCCCATAATTGTTTATTTGCTCTCCCATTTCACTAGTCCTACACAGACTTTCTGTATAACGCTGATTGAGTGAATGACTCTGTGAAATCTCCAGGCGAGAGTTACCATGTTTAATTATGTGCTATTACGTCAATTAATTATAATAGAGTATGGAATTTGAAAAGACTGATTTTGCTTGCATGGGGCTTTGCTCGTATTGCCTACCAGTGCGTGTTAATCGTGTAAACGCGTTGTGTAACAGTTTTTAAGTGTTTAAGGAAAATTAAGACTGTATGACACGACAGTCAGATGCGAATAATTTTGTTGTCTATTTTGCCAAGTTTATAGTTCTTGTCCTCATGGCCATTACTAGCAAAAGCTGGAGAACTTAACTTGATGAAATGGTACTAACTAAACAGTGTTGACCTTTTGGTCAGTCGACCTCCGGGATGCATATCTTCACATTTCCATCCACAAGGCGGATCGCAAGTTTCTCTGCTTCATGTTCAAGGGTCAAGTCTACGAATTTTGGGCCCTGCCATTCGGCCTTTCGACATCCCCCAGGGTCTTCAACCTGGTTGCGAAGACTGTCGCCGCCCATCTACGCCAGCTGGATGTGCTGATCTTCCAGTATCTGAACAACTGGCTGATTGTAGGTTGTACTTTACAGGAGGCCGTAGCATCAACTCGTCTAACCTATGACCTTTCTTCTCGCCTGGCAGGGGTGTGATTTGTCTGGATTTTTCCGGATTTCCTGTGAGACTATCCGGATTCTTTGAGACTTTCCCGATTTCCGTATTGTCAGTGCTTTCAATATGTAACGCAAAGACTACAATATTTGGTGAGAAACTAAACAAAAGACTTGCACAAGTTTAGGTGTATAGCATGCGCTTTTGCATTGTTACCCCCCCTGCAAATGCACCAGATACATGTACATAGGTAATAGTGCATTGAACGGAGGGGTACACATGTCATTGTTAAAACATAGGGACCCAGGCCTGCGGTATGATCGTTGTGTGTATGTACATGTATGCATGGTACACGTGTTGTCCTTGCATGCACTGTGTACAACTTGCATCCGTCTGCCATTGTGTTTCGTTTCGTTCTCGTGGTGGTCTGATGTCGTTGACGTCCATCAAAAATGTCATACAAGGTAGTAGGTAGGAAAGGGGATCTGAATGTAGACAAAGGATTAAAGAATTTTTGGAAATTTTCCTGGCTGGAAACCGAAGTGGACAGAGAATTAGCCAAGGGGAAATCGATACATGTACATGTATATTATCATGACTTTCTTGTGAAAATCGACAAACCTCGTGGTGTCACGAGTAATGCAGTACTCATCTGAATGAGACCGTTTTTAGTTTTAATATATTGTGATAGAATTTTGTGAATCACTGATAACTGCGTGTGTGTGTGTATTACACTTCTAGGTCTTTGATTGTCACCAATTATAGCTTACATGTACATGTATAATTGCAATTGAAGTGAATGAGGACAAGGCAAAGCCACGCGATGGCTGGAGGAAACTGGGTTGAGCGAAAAAGGGATACGCACTCCCGGAGATTGGCGATGCAATCGGCCGTTTACATGTAAATGTAAATGTTATAATTGTATCCCTCAAAGTAAGAACAGCTCTTGTTGTGGCTTACAGTGTATATGTAGTATCTGAATCTCCTCCTATAATCAAATAGATATGCCGCGAATTGTAGGGAAGCTGTGGCCGATGCGACTTGCAAAACCCTCTGACGAATATTTCTTGGATTTTCATTTTCCCAAAATCAAGAAAAATCAAGACTGTCTCCGTCTCAGTCCCCGACTTACCTAGGGGCAGAACTCGATCTCTGCATGTGCATTATCACCCAGACGGCCGATTGCATCGCCAATCTCCGGGAGTGCGTATCCCTTTTTCGCTCAACCCAGTTTCCTCCAGCCATCGTGTGGCTTTGCCTCCTCAGGTTGATGGCGAATATGGTCAACCTGATACCATGGTGCAGGCTTTGCATGAGACCTCTTCAACTTCATCTGCTCTCCTCTTATTGGCCCAAACGGGATCCAATCAGTCATATGGTTCCCATATCGGACGACATTCAACATCATCTGCTTTGGTGGTTAGAGGAATGTCATTTGATCACCTGTCTACCATTCCTGCGGCCAAAACCGGCCGTAGTAATAACAACTGAAGCATCATCTCGCGGCTGGGGGCCTCCCTCCCTCCTCATCAGGTCTTGGAAACCTGGCCCTGTGCCTTCCAGGTAAACCGCATCAACTTCTTGGAGCTTCAGGCGATATTCCATACTCTGCAATGCTTCCTACCGCTCGGACAATTCTACAGCTGTGGCGTACATCAATCATCAGAGCGGCACTCGATCCCCAAGCTGTGCACCCTCATCTTGAAGGTCCTATAGTGGACGGGGGAACATGCAGTCAACCTGCAAGCCTTCTACATCCGCGGCCCCGACAACACGATAGCATAGCTCTCTCCCACAGTAAAATACTCCCAACAGAATGAACTTTCCATCCAGAGGTCGTCAAGACCCTTTTCATGATGTTAGAGAGGCCTCACATTGATCTCTTTGCTTCTCCCACCAACGCCCAACTTCCGACCTTCTGAACAAGATCTCTGCACCCCCCAAGTTTGTGCCACGGACTCCCTGCAAATCGACTGGTCGGGCATTCTAGGGTACGCCTTTCCGCCCATCTCACTGATCCTGACGGTTATCTCCAAAATCGAGCGTGAACACTGTCGGATACTCCTAGTTGCCCGTTCTGGCCACGCCAGCCCTGGTTCTCTAGACTATCGAGGCTCTTGGTTCATAGACCCCTAGTCCTTCCTGACAGACCAGACATCCTTCACCAGCCCAAACCTGGGATTCTACATCCAGCACCAAGGGATCTACACTTAACCTGTTGGATGTTGTTGAACGATCCTTCTGCTTGGCGGGACTTTCTAGCCATGCAGCAGCCATGGCCGCACTGGAAAGACGTTTATCCACCCGCAAAGTTTACGATAGCAGAATCCGGCATTCGCCAAGGAGTCATTGCAAATCTCGTCCGGAATAAGTTGAGGATAAACTGTGGAAGAGTGTTGCGGTGGAATGTTGAAGGCTACTGGAAATTTCCCCACAATCTCCCCGAAGTAAAGCTATCAGCATTTGTACACACAGTTTCCATCCCCCCCCCTCCACTCTGCGGGTTTTGGTCGGGTAGGCCACTCAGGGACACATTTGGTTTTGATGACAGACAAGCCACAGGCAAAGGACTGCACTCCTTACTCAGAGCTTTTTGAAACTTCTCTTACTGTATCATTTGGAATAAATGTACATATGTACATCAACCCTTTCATAAAATATAAAGCTGCTTCTGGTTTTTTCTTCTCCTGGAAAGCTATGGTCTTACTTCAGGCAAATACAACTTTATTGTATTTAATATGGCAATGTAACTGCACAAAAGACATTTACAAGAAGAGATAGGGTACTGGCCCTGTATTTCAATAAATCTTCCTGTAATGTCTTTTTTCTTAGCCCAAAAACCATGGCGTAATATGCAGAAAGTTAAACCATATTGTTGCTTTGCATTTTATTATCTCTTGATGTGAAATACTGAAGATCTGTTATTACAATCATGTTTGGACAATTCAAAAATATTATAGTAAACACTTCCAGTTTGGAATGCAGAAGTGCGTGGATATGGAGGTACATGGGGCAGAGGTAACACAACTTGTACATTTAACAAGCAAATGAAGCAAAATAAGCAGAGGGACTGACACCGTCTGTAAGTTTTTCCGAACAACCTTCTGATTCAATCCACAACAGGTATTGAACACATGACAAAAAATCATGTTGTGTTGAGTGACCCAAGGTCAGTCTCTGGAAACTGCAAACCACTTAAGATAGTAACCTCCTATTACAAGCCCACTGGTAATTTAAACAGTCCTTCATATAGTAAGTGACCTACTGATGCAAAATTCCTCCACAACTTCCCCTCAATAAATGAACTGCTACTTGCAGGGAAATTGTGGGGAAAGTATTCACTCTCCTCACAATTTTACTGCAACTTGTCCCGGACGAGATTTGAGATGACTCCTAAGCGGTGCAAAGAATAGGCTTTGACTCCAACCGACGCTCCTCTGAGCACTATCACCGACTTCCTGTTGCACTTATTCAAGTCGGGACTCCAGGTCTCTATGATTCGTAATTACAGGTCAGCCCTTGCTGCTATCCATAGTAGCTTTGAAGATGGCTCCAACATTTCCAACAGCCTGGTACTGCACCACCTGTTACTCAGAATGTTCATAGAACGTCCTGAACGTCGTGAAGGTTCTCCACATGCTGGACTGTCCTCCCTTCGAACCCTTGAGTAATGCGACCCTTCTGCACGCTAGTACTAAGCTGGCCTTTTTCCTAGCGGTGGCTACATCTAGGAAAGGCTGTGAATTACAATCTCTGTCGCTGGCAAACGGTCACTTACGCTGGGAGCCTCACAGAGTCTGCCTCATCCCCGCTGTCGGTTTTCTAACCAAAAACCAGACTCCCTCCTGTGAGCCCCTCAGACACCTTTGTACCTGAGATCTCCTCGCACTCTGGGGATAATGCTGATAAACTCTGGTGTCCGGTTCGTACCCTGAAGTGGTACTTGGCCGAAGCTAAGGGTCTCAGAGGATCCACAACTCAAGTATTCATCACCTCTACATGTCCATATCGCCCAGCAGCAAGAGACACGATAGCTTGCTAGATGGTTTCAGCCATCAACTTTGCTAATCCAGATTGGCCTTCACAACCTGATGAGCAAGGTAAATACTAAGTCAGGGCTCATGACGTTAGAGCAGTTTCTACTTCATGGTCTTACTTTTGGGGTGTTCCTATTGCAGACATATGGAAAGCTGCATGCTGGAAGTCTCCCTCAACTTTCGCATCCTGCTACCTGAAGGAGGTTCTGCAAAATGACTCTGTACAGGCAGGACGGTCTTACTGCCCACAGTACAAGCTCCTGCAGTAAGGGCGGATAGCAACGCATCGAAAGAATCCTGTAAGGGTGAGTTAAGTTCTTACTTATCATGTGAGTTTCTCATTGACGTTGATGTATTTGCCTGCCTGTGGTTACATGGGCTCTTATCTGTCTACATGTAGTTTGTTGTATGCTCAGTAGCTAACCCTCCACCCCCACTCTGCATATGTAGTGACTGTTTTGGTAGGTAGAGTGCCGTAGACTCCTCCCCCACAATAACTGTGTGGGTCAGGTCTACTAGAGAATACTTCAAACAGTCCTCTCCCGCCCATCCTCCCCACCAGGCTACAATATTTTCAGTCGCTTTCGAAAAGAAGGATGAACATGGCGGTGAGACAGCTGTGCATAGTGGGAGGTCAAAGGGCATCTTGGATGATAAAAGTCTTTTCAGCGAATAGCTATATGCACATGGGAAATTTGCATATAACGTGACTGTTTGGGTAGGTATTCTTTAGTAGACCCGAGCCACACAGTTAATGTGGGGGAGGAAATTACCTGACCTGAAAGAGAAATATCCTGCCAAAAACTGACTGATCACTTCTGAAAATCTAAAGTACATGAAGAACAGTCCGATGCAGCGGTCTCTTATGCCATGCTTATGCAGATGAACATTTACGGTTTGAAATTTTATGGAAGTCTTTAGGCATGGTAAAAGCCAATAAAACAGTAGATCAAAATATTTCACAAACTGTTTTGATTTATAAGGTAATAAACTTAAAGCAATAATCAACTCTCACGAAAAATTCTAATATTTATTTAACCTTTGCTGACAACTGCGTTGTGTAAAATCAATGGACCATGGAAGCCATCGACTACATGCGGGCAAATCTTTGTGAAGTTTTACAATCTCATTTTCACATAAGCACGGGGAGTGAAAACAAATGTGCATGAACAAGGAGACCTCAAAAAAACTTCTTGCCCAATGCGCTTTTTAAAAAGAACTTGCCAAAAAAAGAGGTTGTGATTTAATACCTGTTCAAAAACAGCACTGAAAATGGACATGAGCCATGTAATTTTGCCCAAACATCAAAGTAGCAATCGACTACCGAAATCCACGGTACAGCAACGAGCGGTACGTATACAATGTAGATGTACCGCAACGGAGTGCAGACCTGCCAAGCTGTATGCATTTTGAATACCATGTACGCATTTTGAATACCATGTACGCATTTTGAATACCATGTACGCATTTTGACATCCAAGTATGCTGGTATGAGATCTAACGCAAAAAGTACGCAATATAGCGCAAAGATGTCAAATCTGTATTTATAGAGACCAAATGACCAACAGAGGGTGCACTTGTAAGCCAGCTTGCAAAAATAATGATTGGTTCCTTGACTCCCATATGACACAATACAGTTAAAAGCATTTTAACCGCAAAGAACCACACTCATTTCGGGGGCACAGAGCCAAATCGGCTGTCTAGGGCTAGGTCTAGGCCTGCGCCCATTGAAAATATGTGGGGACATGCTGACGTAGCCGTAGCTCTGAAAGCATGTTTTGGTGTGACACCGGCTGCATGTCACACAGCTACTCGGGCCCAATGCATGTGTCGTCGCCGCCGCCGCTGTGTTTAGGCCATAGTTTTGTGGGCAACATGGACGCCAATCAGTGTCAGTGTCAGATTCGGATCGTACAGATGGGGAAAGCACTCCCCCACCTGAAAAGAAAGTGAGATTACATGCTCCAAAGAAGTTTCTTGCTAGTTATAAAAAGTTATGAGGCCAAGCTTTCAAATGCAACGGCTAAAACAGCTGATGGTACAGTGTACATGTAGGTGAAACAAATTTCATTACAGAGTGAATACATAACGGCAGATTTGAAAGTATGCAGAATGTTTAAGCACCTCACTTTATACAGAAATGACTTTATCATTGAAAATTTATTCAGTAAATCCATGAAGTACAGTCAAACTTTGTTAATAAGAGCACTGTTAATACAAGAGTCCTGTTATAACTGTACTCTTTTTTTTTGAATGGATAACAGCATTTTATATGAAATCTGAGAACGACTTAGTGCTCTGGCAAAATTCTATCACAACATGTAAATACATGTACTATGATTTTGACCAAACGAAAGAGAAGTTTTTTTGGCCCCTGCTGTGTGCACCAAGTCTCATCGTGCGCTGAAGCGCTGCTATACTCCGCCTGGCAAAATCATTTTTGTTTCCTCCAGAGTGGCCTTTGATCAAACACAAGTCCAACTACGATCAGCATCCAATCAAAATTTGTTTTGCACGTTCATTCATTGGCCTAATATGGAACGTAAGGGCGTGAATATTTGAGATTGGTATACATAGTGTCGGTCTGAATATGCAAGCCCACAGTTGGATGTAGTGAGAATTTAGTAATGTTCTACAGCTGAAATGCTGTACCTTGCATGTTCTTGGGTGGTTAATAGTGAATTCTCACCACGTGCATTTTACACCATCATGTGATCTGGGGCCATTGCAAATTTAAAGTGCATATCCGCTATACGCACCACTGTACTCGCACATCTGCCGAGCGCGGATGTGGCATATAAAGCACTGAAACTCGTTTTCCATTTTTCGTTGTGTTGCGTTTTTTAATCAAGTTTTCTCAAGTACATGCCGTTTGCTATCGATACCATGCCATATCAAAGCCGAACATCCAAACCGACCAGTGCATGTGGTTCAGTTTGGTTCGATTTGAAAGTGCCATGTTCTATGATTTTGGGCTCAATCCTGCAGTTTGGCTGCAGCACTAGCTGTCGCTCTCGAAAGGTGGTTTAGCCGCTGGTCCCTTTTCACATGACTGGGTGTTTGTAGGCATATCTCATGCTCATAAAACTCAAGTTGGAACAAGCCCTGTAATTGTTCTGATGGCAGCACGTTTTTATGCTGTGACTTATTTTATGGTTGTCTATCAGCTTTCTGCCCTGCGCTGGGGTGTGTAAGCCTATGGGATTTGTAAGATCTTTGAAATACATGTACATGCACCTTACTGTAAAGTACATGTAAGTACATAATAGTGTCAGACAATCCGTGAAATCTTACTACCAGAAATCCTGTTATTTTTGAAAAATATTGCAACCATTAACAGGAGCTGTTGTCAAGAGTCTATAGATATTAATAGGTCGTGCAAAATGCCAAAGCGCCATCGGTACACCTAAAGTCATTATTAACTGATAAAATGAATGGAAGAACCATAACTAACGATCTAAAAGAGAATTTGGACTGGTCTGAAATTAAACTTATTTATGAAACTTTGGAAGCTTACCTCACGTAAATTATATTATCTCGGTATCATCCCTCAAGATAATGGTATAGTCCAAATCAGTTATGACGAGCTCCGGGACCAGTTTTTCTCAAACATAATCTCCATTATCGAGACACTTAGCTTTCTAATTTTCAAATTACACACAACACCGCACAATCTGGGCTCTGTTTACAAGGCTGCAGGCCTGGTTGAAATACTCAGGTGTCAATGAAGGTCACCTGTCAACTTAGGGTAATGCCTAAAGATTACTCCGTGCGGCTATAAACGACCGTTAAATGAAATGATGAATTTTTGAAGGATTTTGAATACGGAAAAAATTATAGTCATGCCGGCCTAGCATCATCAACTTGGAAAAATGTCCCGGCATGAAGTGGTTAACGATGGGTGCTGATGGTGTGTATGTGAACAGTTTTTGACTAACATAGGCAGGCCTACCCGTGAAAAGCATAAAAGTATATGAACGTGGTCAAATGTGCACGTGTACATGTGGTTGCTGTGGACACTGTGGTACTGCAGCAGTCAACTCACTGATGGATGGATGAATTGTTGTTGGACAATTCTCAGCGTTTCGTTGTTGAAGATGAAACACAAAGTTGAAGGTAAATTTGCCAACCACAATTACTATGAAAAGCAAAGGAAAAGAATCTTTCTTAAGGGCCACATTGACCTCATCTGTGAACTGCCCTGGCAGACAGGAACGTCCTAGTGTTTTGCAAGACAAATTAAATGAGCTGTGGTTTTAAGTTGGCAGCCAATCGGCATTTTGTCTTGCTCTAACTGGAAGTCAACCGGTCTGTCAGCGGAAATTTGGCCACGTGCCAATTCAAAGGGATTTGCCCTGCCAAAGATGGGGTGTATTCATGAGGTTGGTAATTTGCATGAAGCTTGCATGTAGCGTTATGTCCGCGGATCTGCCGGGTTGCTAACAGCTCTTTTGTTTGGCAGGGATTAGCGTGCTCTACGTGATTTTGCGAAATGTCCGCATCATGGAACACTTAGTCAATTTGGGGATGACACCTAAGTCTAATGCCACTCTATGTCCTGTAACATTGTACTGTTGCAAGGGCGCCCTCCATTTCTTTGGGGCAGCCTCTTCCTTGCGCACTGATCACACTTTCTGATGTAGGCTCTTACACCGGCATTCATACCTGACCAGAGGTATCGCTGCTTTACACAGGCCAGGGTTTTCTTCAGGCCAAGATGGCCTGCCTACCTCCTTCCATGCAGGAGTTACACGGAACTACCATTATTTGACTCACATTGCTGGTATAACACACCGTCTTTTATTGACAACTGGTCCCAGTATGACCAATAAGCCTTACCTACTAAGGAGGGCACTCCTTCCCTCACTCTTTGGCAATTGACAGCCACTTCAACGACTCATCCTCCATTTGGGCGTTTCTAAGTTCTTCGCTGCTTACAGCAGGTTCCACCATATCAACTTTGGCCTTTTTCTCATCTCTTGAGCTCAAGGTTGACTTCTGTTTATCTTCTTCTACAGCAACGGTAACATCAATACCAGCTTTATCACAATAAGAATCATCCGACACAACCTCCAAGCATCGTGCAAGTTGTCCTTCCGGGTTCTTCGAGTTCCTTAACCATACCAAAGAAGAATGGTCCATCCACACTTTGACCTTTTGACCATAAAGGTACTGGCAGAGGTGCTTCAAATATTTACTAAGCGATCAGGTTCCTTTGAGTGATGCAGTAGTTTCTCTCAGCTGAGCTGAATTTCTGGCTTGCAAAAGCAACACCTTTCTTGACACCGTCATGCACCTGAGACAGTGCGGCCCCTATGCCCTCTGAACTCGCATCCGTATCCAGGATGTACTCACTACTTGGTAATGGGTAGGCCAATACCGGAGCCCCTAGTCTGTTTGGATGTAAGTATACGTCTTGGTCTGAAAGCTCTGTTGGCAGGGCTTTTGCCCTTACAAAAATGTCCCATGAGGGTATCCCATGGGAAAATTTCCCATGGGATTACATGGTGAATTGGCCACCATGTAGCATGGGATGTTTACCTATGAAATTTTGCCCATGCATAATTCAAGAACCCCATGTAATTTCCCAAAATATTCCCATGGTGATTTAATTGTCATATCCCATGGTGATTTTCCCACACATCCAATGGTGATTTAACCATGCGTCCCTTGGTGATTTACCCTTGTGTCCCATTGTGGTTACCCCATTTGTCCCATGATGGTTGCCCCATTTGTCCCATGGTGATTATCCCATGCATCCCATGGTGATTTTCCCATGTCGATTGTCCCTTGCATCTCATGGTGATTGTTCCATGTCAATTGTTCCTTGCGTCCCATGGTGATTTACCCATGCCTCCCATGGTGAGTGTCCTGTGCATCTTTTGGTGACGGGCAAAGTTGCAGTCATCAAATCAACATTCCATTCCAAACTGTACTGTACCGTAGTTCATGTCAATGCATTTTAATGGCAGCAGCTAATGTGGTTTACAATACAACAAAACCTCTAAGTGTACCTGTGTAGATGCCATAGCAATGCAAATCCCAGTGTTCTCTTGATTGCAAAAATTGGAATAGTGTTTGTGTGGCATTTCCACGGTGTCCGCATACAAATCACATTGTATTCCCATGTAGAGTGTTAAAATCCTATGGTGTTCCCATGCTGATCATAAAAGCCCCATGGTGTTCCCATGCTGAATATAAAAACCCCAAGGTGTTCCCATGCTGATCATAAAAGCCCCATGGTGTTCCCATGCTGATTATAAAACCCCCATGGTGTTCCCATGCTGATCATAAAAGCCTCATGGTGTTCCCATGGTATCCACAAAATGTCCCATGGTGATCACTTCAACCAACATTATTTTTTTGCCAGTCCCATGGCGTACACATGGGGTCCCATGGGCAGCCCATGGGATGCCCATGGGATTTGCATGGGACATTTTTGTAAGGGTGGGCACCGGAAGGTCTGACGCGATTGGCCCGGTGCCTCATGACACAACTAAAACAACTTGTGACTCACAAAATAAGACTGCCTGTGACTCGAAATAACGACCCTTGGACACCTGACCTTTGTACAACAACAAAATGGTAGCTTGTTTATTCATCAAAGCCACTTCAATCATTCACATAACCAATACGCCAGTAGAGGGTGCTCTTAATGGGAGGACTGTGTGACAAGACTTTGCCTGGAGCAGTGAGCCCCACAATTACTTGTATGAATCTAGTGCCACCAGGACCTGAATAAGTCAATACGGCTATCCCACACCACTCACAACTCGCACTGCGAGATAGCGATCCACCCTTTAACCGACTGTAAGCTCCCACAAAGAACTCTTACCGCACCACTGAATAGCCCTCAACCCCCCAGCCCCTCAACGACACATGCACCACCTGGGACTAGGAACTAGCCATGCTAACGACCCAACGTACGAGGGTCTTACCTTCACGCCCATTCAGTTGCTTGCTCTGCCCAAACCACAGTTCAGGGTTTTTACAGCAGGATCGAACCAAATGCAAGGTTCTGCTGTAACACACACCCATCATGCTTTTATATACATGTAGCCTCGCGAGCTGGCTGCTGCCGCAACTACGCCTACGCACACGCGCTGCATGTGACCAAGCAGTGACTTCTGCAAGCCAATCGCCCTAAAATACATGTATATACATATACATGTATTTTATTGTGAAGTATAGTTATACTTGTATGTAGTTTCAAACTGGGTTTACACGTAGGTTTAGTTATGGTTACATGTAGATCCCTCAACTAAAATTAGCTTTTCTAAAACAAGTGTTGAATGCTAGTTTGTGTAAAAATTAAACATTTGCCACAACTGTAAAGAGCAACCCCAATGATAGTAAAAAAAATGGGGAATAGTGTTTAATATACTCACGTGGTATCTCAGTAATAAGTATACATGTACATGTACATGTAAAGTTGCACTGTGACTTCTGAATACATAGTAATAGTGCAATGAAAATACAGACCAATTCTGCAGGTGTTTCAAAAACTGTCCACATTTGCACAGTTGGTGGTGCCACGCAAAAATGCCTTTTTATTACGTACCGCTGTGGAAACAAAAATGTCATGATCTTGCTGGACCTGGTTTTGTGGGTATGTTTTCGTACACAGCCCTGCATGACTGAGCTGCACGACTTAGCCTGACACTTGTTTCGGAATAAAATAACAACATAAAACATTCAAAACATCTGGTCTCCTTCACCGCCTCGTTCGCCAGCAGTGGCCCCATCATTAGCCCGATCGAGATCCCATTTGGTGTGCACTCCGGTGGCACGATGGGTTCAAAGCGGTAAGGCTCTGTGCCTCGGACTTGGGACAGTATACGTGTAACTGTCACTATACATGCGTTACAATACAACGCATAATTGCATTGACGTGACCGCGCCGGCACATGCGCCGGCTCAGTGCGCACATGAGATAAAACTGTCGATAACGTCGTCGGTTGTCAAATTTGTTATCAACTGCAGAAGCGGATGATGCATATATTCGACGATATAAATTTGGCCGCTTACAAGTTCATTGAGAAACAAGCTGAAATGCAAGCTGCCACCAAGTTTATCATGCCATCGTGCACAATAAATGCTTACAAAGCCAATCGCGATATCGATTATTTAAACGGGATAGAATACGTCGTTAAACTGCCTTACACAGACAAAAAACGCATGTACATTAAAATAGATTCTTACACCTCTTTATTTGACAATCGAAAGAGGCCCATTACGTCGTCAAATATCGAGAAATTTATGAATAAAAGATGCGATGCTCAATCATTTATTTACCTGAAGGACGCATACTACAGAACCCATGGTTCACTGTCTTGCAGTGCCAGTGTTAGGTATACGGTATCAACGGCAATGTTGAAAGGTAGAAATGACAGAATCATTTCAAACAAATCAGCTTGCAAGCATTTAGAGGATTTGACCTTAATGAATCTGAATTTGAATCAGAATCTGTATCTGAAACTGAATTGGAAACACCCGTCAAATTAAAGGTGGATTAAACTCGAGAATTAACCTATTAATTAATTTAAAGAAGCATTTTAAACCTCAGTTATCCTCGAGATAACTGAGGTTAATTTTACATCCCTTAAATAAATAACGTTTTAAAAATGGACAATTAATTACCATCGGACAAACAAGATTTATTCATTTTATTTGACCCAAAACCAACACACATGAAAATTGAAGAAAAAAGCACACACAAATAGAATGGAAAGAAGAGAAGAGTCTGATCTCGTCTGCTGCGATTGTGGGCTAATACTAACTCGCATTTATTAAGACGAAGCAGAAAATGTGGGCGGTAAATATAATCAACGTTTCGTTTACAAAAAACCCAAATATAAAACGGGCAAAATGTTTAAAGAATTAGACGTTAAATTAACTGCGGAACAAGCTGGTCTCGTCAAACATAAAGTGAACTGAGTTTCAGCGGGTAAAATTTCCAGAGGTAAACCGCTCTGAGCTTTAATTGCCGTCTGTTATCAAGACGTGACAAAAGAAACTGCAGAAGCTGTAAAAGACCTGTGTCAAATCTCTGAGAAACATTACACCGATGCTGTCAAAAAGTTTAAACTTTATGAAGAACAGTAACATTTTTGAAAACCTATTCATAGTAAAATGGAGACACACACTTTTTATTTGACAAAAAGTGAGTGGACATTTGAATTAAAAAATCAAATCGATAATCTAAAGGGTGATAAAAACATTAAAAGTCAGAAAGGTAAGCTTCCACTCGGGTTACTTCAACATTACAAAATCCACCGAATTCGAATGGCAAACTCAAGTCGAAGGAAGTCCTGCTGAAAGGGGAGCCAAAGGAGTTAGAGAAAGAATATAACCGAGCTCTCGAGGGCGTGACCAGCCTGCTTCACTAGAGGCAACATCCATCAATATGGGCATTGTAGAAGCACTTCAACCTGTAATACCGTTATTAGAGCTATTAGAGCGGGGCAATCTAATGACAGAGACGTTCTTTATGTTCTAGCTTATACTTCTAATGCCCTGGTGATGCATCGCCTGCACAAGAGAGAAACGCCCACAGATTTTTTGAAAGGAAGAGAACGTGGTAGTGTAGTCATTCCACCAGGATTTTACAACGTGGATTGGTTTGATTTTATTTATTTTTATACCCGGCATGAGTTTCCAAGTACTTGAGAAGTCAAACTTGTACATATTGTGCACCACGTCAGACCCGAGCCAAAGTGCAAAGTCACTTGTAAACGATCAAATAATGAGTCTACATTTTTCGTTGAGAAACGAGCGGGGAGAAATCATCAACAATAAAGACGGCACAATTTTACTTGAGCTAGACATTTTTTAAAACGCGCAATTTATAAAACGTGTATTTTAAAAAGATGACGACAGACAATCAGTTGAATATGTACCCGGACTTGAGTGGGTACCAAGCTGAATCAAATGCGACAAAAGTTTACCGCCTTCCAAAGATCGAAGAAATTCGAGGACAGATTTTAAAAGAATGCGACGCCAGAAGATTTCTTACAAAAAGATCAAACGAATACTTACTGCGCTCAATTATGTGGAATACGGACTCGAAGCAATAGGTGCCATGACTGCCGCCACTGGCATTCCCGCTTTTTTGGGGTGATCACTGGACCCGTAGGACTTGTGATGGAAGGTGTCGCTATCGGTGCATTTAGCGCTTACGCGATGTTAAAGTACGCCAGTCGCAGGTTGACCCATAAAACTAAAAAGCACGATAAAATTAGAATGCTTGCAGATGCAAAATTAAACACCATAGATGAATACATCTCACACGCGATCGAAGACGGTGACGTGTCTCAAGAAGAATTTGTTTTAATATTGTCAGAACTGAAGAAATTTAATGAAAAGAAGGAAAAGATTCGGTCAAATACGACGACAAAGTTGCAAGAAAATAAAACGACAAATAAAGAAGAAATTGATTGGCAGGTCAAGGAGAAAGCTGAAGCGCTTGCCAATTAAAGGGCAGCCGATTTTTAAAAAGACCTTATGAAAAAACTTGGCGAATGACTTTGTCCAAGTCTGTCAAGTACGAGGAACCACCACCCACTTACCCCACCGCGCCTCCTTTTGAAAATCTTTTATAAAACTGGGTTCTTTTTAAAATCATTTGTAAAACCAGTTTCTTTTTATATCAGTCTATTATAAAGTAAAAAGTAAAAGATGGGAGCCAATTTTAGTCAGTTATCAATAGTGGTTAATTAAGGTTATTACTTTTGGGCTGTGTTTCCAAATTTAACCGCGGCTTACAAGTTACCGAGAGTGACAACAGATGAAACCGTCGACTGTTGGACGACTGACCCCATTTCATTTTCCAAAACCAATTTAATTTTGTGGTATATTGCGCAATGACGGCATGTTGAGTGGGTTTCGATCTATTGTCTAACGTCGACCCGTACGTGTCTGCTTTATTTAACTTCCACGTGAATTGCACGGTACGAAAAACTTTCTACGACTGCGTAAAGCCCATACCTAGCGACGACATGTTTAAGGCATTGCATAATAATTACGACCACCAAAAGTTTATCGACACTTGCCTATTGTTTAATGTTGACCAAAATAAATTGTTTAAACAAACTTACAACACTATATCAAACGGATTGGGAACAGCCTACTATTATGATGACAGCTACATACCAGTCTCTGGCAATAACTATGACGCACACGACTTGCACCTAATAAACGGCAAATATGCGGGATCCACTTGTATGGCCTTTGGGTGTGCCAAACCGCCAAAAGGCTCGGGTCACGCGGGGACCAAAACCGTAACTTGGATTACACAGTCCAATGCTGTCACATTGGCTTGGTGCGACTTTATCCCCCAAAATAGTAAACTTACTGACGTGGGCATTATTAAAGTGAACGAGTTGATCAGAGCTTACGTTTACGCACTGTTGGGTGCCCAAGTCCAAACAAAAATGAACGTAATGGCACCCGGCACCGGATTAGATGCCCAACGTCGGTGCCCGACTTGGAGGCAAGTATACACCAATTTCAGGATTCGTTGCAGTATGCTAAAGTGCCTTTAAACTTTGTAGTGGCACCTGGATTGTACTTGGTGCCCTCTGTCATGGACTTACGCATCGGAACATTTGAAGGACACAACAACAATTTGCAAATTGCAATGCCCGGCATGTGGACGGGTCACGTTCCAACTTTAAACTCTGGCGTTGCTCCTGCAGAATCAGATTTTGATGAACAAGTTACCGAAAAAGTTACTAAACAAGTTACAGAGACGGAACCTACTCTGAAAATTTTACCAAAGCTGGATCCTATTTAACCACCAACAGCACCTCTCAAAAAGAAACCTTTGGACATTTGTTGGAACGATGGCGGTTGCCGGACTTGGATTTATGTTGTACAACGTCTCAACTTACGTCAACTTTGGCAAAAAAAACCCCACTTTCTCAATTTAGAGAAAATAAGTTATTTTTTTTTACCCCGTTAAACCTATTGTAAACCTATTTACCTCTTTTGAACATAGGTCAAAATTAAAACGCCCACGCCCACAAATAACGTCCACACGTGATCGGCGATCCAACCGACTGCTTTACTTGCCACATTGAATATCCAATTTAATATACTGCTGATCAACCCCGGCAATGCCCCAAGCACTTTTAGACCCAATTTCTTCAAAACATTTGCCAAGTTTTGAAGTTGTCGTTTGATGCAATTGGTTACTCCTCCTTTAAACGGTGGAGTCGGTTCGGGTTCAGGTTCGATATTTGGACAAGGAGTTCCCGCCGCTCTGACAGAGGCCATGATGCTAGATAGGATTGTACTGACGGCTTAAGTAAAGGCTGTTAAAATACTGATGATCGTCACGCCTTGTTCTGTAAAAAGCACCCAAATTTTCTCGCGTAAAGTTAAATTCCTATCCATCACCACTTCATTGTCTCTTTGATGCAGTTTATTTGACTGTGGATCTGATTTGTATTTCTGTTAATTACTTCTAACCGGGCCCGTCTTTTGACTTGTAAATTGTCTCATTTTCCATGTTCTGCATGTTTGCCTGGTGACGTCGCTTCCTCTAATTCGTTCTTGACCTGTTGAATTTTTGCGTCCAATTCATCCAATTAACCCTGGTTTCAAATCAATTCTCCTTTGACTGTCTGTAATGATTTGTCCAAGGCGACAATCTCGCGATAATTTAGCCCTTCGGTTTGAACGTCTACACCTCGAATGTCTAAATCTACACCTCGAACAAAGTCATCTACAATGTCACTTGTTTTATTGATTTCTTGAGGAAGTTCTTTTAACGGAATGCTTTCGAGGTGAAGCTTTGCAAGTCTATGAGCCACTTAATCTGCTTTAACTTTTGTTTTACCAGTAACATATTCTTCTAAACCTAAGACGTGTCTGACAAAATCTGTGCTCGTTTTTTGCCTGATGACGTTTAAACTAAGAAATCTGTTATTGTTTAATTTTTGAGTCAATAAAACCCTTTTATTTTTAAACATGACATATACATGTAGGCGATATTTTTTGTCGAGGTGAAATATGTTGGGGTCTCGAATTATTGGCTCATATCATGTTTCGTTTTCAATCAAGTCATAAAAGTCATTCATTTTATTTCAATTATTGCTTCTTTTAAAAGCAATTTTGTTTGATTAGTGTCTGTTGTAAATGCCGATTTATGTATAGGATCTAAACTGCTAGCTAATTCATAATGTTGATATTCGTTTACGGCATCCTGCATTGTTTCTTCGTCGGTTTTTTGGTTCAAGCAGTGTCTGTCTAAGGGCTTCATTTGGATCAACTTCTTCTTCATCATTGTATATAAACTGCGAATGATTTTCATTTATTTCTTGTAAACAATCAAAATCATCTCGTTCATATTCTTTATCCCTCACTTCTGAAAGAGGTATGTCTTCCAGTGCAAATCTGCCTTCTGCCATCTTACTTTAAAATAAACCGATTTTACTTTAAAATAAACTGATTCAAAAGAAACTGGTTTTTAAACTTACTTTTTAACCTGTGGGCAAGCTTGCAGGCAATATGCCCTGTGACACTAGCCAGCCCTGAGTGGCCAATGTACATGTACCCGAGGACAGTGCGATCAATTTGACCACGTCTTCCACCGACAATTTATTCAGATCCGGCGGTTTAATTTTAAGTAGTTTGTTGGAAAGCGAGGCGTATCCCATGGAAATTGCTGAAACTATTGCACATGATATATCGTATTGGCAATGCCGTTGACGTTGATATTTGCCTTACTCATTCTTATACCATTTTAAAAATTACCGTTTTAAATTACTCCATATCCAAAATTTCAAGTGTGGGAGCTGTTGGTGTTTGAAAAGTTGTTTCAACCGTTTGAACTTGTGCCGGCGCTTTTGCCTCGGTGGACCTCTTTTTCAAAAACAAAAATAGTGTGATTGCGCCAATCACTAAACCGCCTATAATTAAATTTCTATTTTCTGAAATGGATTTATAAATTTCAGATTCAGATTTTTTTCAGGTTCTTCTGTTTCGCCAATTTTCATTTTGTCGAGCTGTTGTTTCATCTTCTTGTTGTGTTTGGCCAAGCGTTTACCTTGTTCATTTGGGATTTTTAATTTTTGTCACCATTTTTGGGACTTGACTCTTTACCGGACTGTTGGCAGGAGTCGGTATTGGCATTTGTTGTTCTGTTTCCATTTTCTTTTATAATAGACAGATTCTTAGTGATGGCCAAATGTTTTGTCGTAATCAACGTGGCTACAATTGGTGATAGATACACCCCCATATTTATAACACAGCTCGCTTAGGAAGTGACCCATGGTCTGGCTATTTATAGGATTGCCGTTTAAATCTTTTGTTAAATCTTTTTCTGATTTCAAATCAATGTTAAACCCGAGGAATTTGACCTGAGTGGTAATGCCCAATAATTGCGCATATAAACTTAAAATCGAATTTCTCAGTGTATTCACAATTTCTTTGCTGAATCGAACTTCGTAAAGATTAAACAGTTTTTCTTGTTCTGCAGGGGTTAGAGCCTCAATCTCTTTTACGGAATATTCTTTGCCTAGGTACATGTACTTTTTGGATTCGCCAGAAGCAACTACGGCGGCTAATCTGTCCTTGACATTTGGCTTATGTTCGACAGATTCTTGTTTTGTGTCGGAGGGGAGGATACTTTTAATGTCGTCCATTCTAATATATATTTTTTAAAATTGTTGAACGCGAGCTTTGCACATAGGTATTCAAACGTATAGAGCGTTAAAAATAATTGCAATAACAAGTTCGATAACTATATGGATATACTGTAACATGGCTGTTATTTAAATAAAACAAAATTTTTAAAATGCTGTAGTCAAGCTGCATCAGCTCAACTATAGCATTTGAAAACAAATTTTTAAACAAAAAACAACAAATTCTAATTAGTTAATAAACCCCACCATAAATCTGTTGACTCATCAATCGTGTTACACTTTTTCTTTTTACTGAATTTCTGGCAGCATAAGACGCAATTCCATTTCACGTGACCGATCTCTGTATGTAACCTCTCAATAGTTGACTGATCAGATTTACATTCTGCAAATTGTAATCTAACGTTATAATCCTTGTAGTAGCAATGTTTGTGAGTATCCACCAATTCTTTTCAAAATTCTCTATCAATAAATTTTTTTGGGTCGTAACAAACGTTTTCTTTGTCGTGCTGTTTGCAACTTTTTTACAAACGGCGAATTGTGACTTTAATTGCGTCACTACAGAGTTTACATTCTGATCTTTGTTTTTTACAATGTACATGTACATGTATGTGGGCAAATGCAAGATCCGTTACATTCGATGCATGTGCTTCTCCTTCTCTTATGCTTGCAAATGCCTATTCCATCGCATTCTATGCATCTGCTCTTCTGTCTGCCATGGGGGCACTTTTCTTATTCATACACTATATCCTTTTATCAACACATTTATTGCAACCCAAATTAATGTCACCATTTGATTTAATTCGAAAATAGACTTTTTTTTATTTCTTACAAATGTTGCATTTTTACTCATGGTTAATTACTGGCAATTAATAAAATATTTTCTAACTTATATATAACCAAATTTTTAAATATTTTATGAACTAATCCAAGGCACAATAGTTTACGATGAACAAAGTATTTACCCCGTCGAAAAACTTTTTGGTACAGATCGATTGCTTCATTTAATTCTAACTTTTCTCAATCTAAATCACACAAGTGAACATTTTCATCCGTAAATATCCACAGCCTTTCCAAATATGTTTTGTTTTTAAACAACGTCAGACAAATTATTACGATCGCTTCAAATGCAAACCTATATTCTGTTTCTAATAGATCCAAAATCCATTTGGTTTTGCCACTACCCGTTTTGCCTACGATTAGAGCGCAGTGTGGTCTCTTGTACATGTTCATTTTATTTTAAACCTGTTTTAATAAACCAAGCTTTAAAGTTGCTGTCTTCCACTGTCAACAATCCATCCATTACCAAAAACGCGTAAATTATCAACGTACATTATCTGCCTCATGTTCCATTTGAATCGATATGTCACCACCTCCGCCCAATGGTCGCCCCGATCCGGGAGCCGGGTTATTGTCTGAACTTCTAAAGTCAAGCCAGAGGTCGTACTTACATGTATCTTTTCGGGTAATTTCCCATATCAACGTCCGTCAAATTCAGGTCTTTAACCCTAACCCTCCTCAATCCTTCACCTGTTGGAGGACTGAGGAGTGTTAGGGTTAACGACCGCTCGACCCGATTGCGTTTCAGAATCCCCGAAATACTTGCTAACTTTGGTAAAGTGTTGATATTCAAACAGCCCTGGCAAATACAGCTGATTGGGCTTGCCCTCGACTGTTATACTTGTTTTCGTGATTTGCAGATTGTAAAATTTTTGCGGGTTATTTATGGTCGGATCTTTAAACAAGATCAAAACACCTTTCAAGCTTTTAATCGATGCTGATATTCCACAGCGTATCCGATTTATTAACTGTTTCTTCCACGAGTGAATCTGGTCAAATACCGGTAAGTAATAGACGGCCCCTTTATGTTTTTGTCGTAAACCTTCTGCCAAATCGCAATTGGTGATAACCTCGTACTCTAGGGTCAAGTCCAAGATGCTGTATTCTGCTGCATTGTCTGTACTTTTGACCACCTTGACATGACCATTAAAAGTCAACTGATGGGTCAAAGGTTCTTTAAAACCCAATGGATAAAATGGCCCGTGATTGGTCAATAGTGGTACATCCAATGCAATTGTGTATCTGTTTTTATAAGCGTTGGGATTGCTTCATCTTTGCCGTTGTTGGCCCCTTCGTTTTTGTCGGCTGCTCCCAAATGCAACTTTGTCAAGTTTTCTCTTTCCAAGCCAAAATAAGCCGTATTTTTACTTTGTGTCAGGGGCAGCCAATTGTCTTTAAAGTTGTGAAATATGTCGGCGTCTCGGTAACTTATGATCTTGTTGCCCTGTAAACTGACTAGGTTCCTTGCCAAGTTGTTGTAAACTGTTCGGTTATTGTCAGATGCCCCATCTAGATCCATTTTGAAAGTGAGTTTCGCGGTGCCTGGCACTACAACGTCGTCATACCCTAACACGGGGAATTTGACGTTTAGCGTATGGCCTGCTGCAATGGTACTCGGATTGTGCGTAATGGTAACTTCGCGTCTTTCGCCCTTGATTGGCCGAGGAACTTTTAACCTGCAGCTTGGATTCAATTTTTTCGTGTATTGACTCGTCATGTTTTATAATGAACTGTTTTCTAATGGACTGTTTTATAATGGACTATTTTATAATGGACATTTTATAATTTATATTTTTCTTACCTATCACAAACCAAGTTTTACTTCCAAATCACAAACATTCACGGGCTCAAATTTTTTATTTAGCAGCTTATCTAAAAATAGAGTAGAACAGGAAAGAATACATCATAATTCAGCTCTGGAGCAATTGGCTCAAGCGAAACAAGATTGGGAAACTCGGCGAGTTCACATGTTGGACTTTTTAAACGAGCGCATGAGGCAAGAGCGCATCAGTTAACAGACATTTGTCAACATTGACGAGGCGTTGCACGCTTATGCAGAATTGACCGGTAAACAGGTGATGCCCTTGCCACCAGAGCCCAAATTGTCTGATTTCTACGTGCCTCTGGATACGTGCCAAGGCCGACAATGCTGCAATCGGAATCTGTAATACCAAATGAGGCGCATCAAATTGACGTGTTATACCTACCTAAGATCGAGTAAACCGTAAAAGTTTTAAAGACACTTTGACCATAGTTGACGTGGGATCGAGATTTAAAGAGGCTGAGCTGTTGACTAGTAAAATGGCCGAACAAACGTCAGAGGCCGTTTGACTTGGCCTAAAATTGTCATGGTGGATGCGGGATCAGAATTTAAAGGCAAGTTTAGAAAGTTGTTGGCCAAACACAACGTCGAAATACAAGTGGGGGAACCGGGAGTCCATTGGTCGCAGGGAATCGTCGACAGGTTTAACCGAACATTGCCCGAGCGTTTATTTGGTCGTCAATATGCACGAGAAATGTTAAACGTCAGTGAATGTAACGTAGAATGGGTTGTAAGGTTGCCCCAAGTAATAAAATCACTCAATGAAGAAAAGACTAGATTAATTGACAAAGAGCCCCCAGCCGCCAGCAAATTAGACCGCGTGAAACAAGCACCAAGTGCGCCAGTCCCAAAATAAGAGAAATTGAATTACCCTCAGATGCAGTCGTTAGGTACCTGTATTACGCAGGTGAGCAAGAAGGTGGCACCGTCAAAAGGTCAAAAGGTCTGTGGATGTTAATCAAATTGAGAAGCGTACGAGTCAATTGAAGCAGGTCAATGGTAAGAGGGTAAAAACGGGGCCCTCTTTATATTATTTGGTGGACGGACCCAAAAGTAGCTTTGTCAGAGAAGAACTTCAAGTGGTACCAGAAGACACTGAATTGCTGCCTTCTTGAATATTTTGATATTGCCCATAGGCTAACATATCAACACCATTTGGTAATATGTAATGCTTTGTGTCTAACAGCAAAAGGCTCAGCTTATTTTGCGAAACTGTGAACAAAAGGTGTTTTTCCGATCTGAAAAGCTGCTGTTTGTTAAAGTGCTGCGTTTGTTCAAATGAACAATTTTTGTACGCGGCGTGCGATAATTGTTTTTGAGTTACTACTTTTGTAACTCCTTTTGCCTTTTTCAAATTTTGTTCTTGCGTTAAAATGGAGTACATTTTCGGGCTCATGCAAATAGCTTCTGAAATGTCCTGGCCGCCAAATCGGTCTTTCATTTTGCTGATGACTTTTTTGTTTTTTGAATCGTAAAGCCAACGATCCGTCAGGTAATTGCTCAAATCAAATAACTTGCCCTTTTTACGTAGGTAATTGGTTAAATTGTCGGTCTGAATCTGAATGAGTAAGCTGTCGGTATCGGTGTACAAAAGACAGACATTTGAGCCAAAGTCTGCTCTCAACTCATAGTAGAAGTCATACATTAAAGCTTTGGATAGATCAGACACGCTTACGCTGCAATAAATTGGCTTATTCAACTTTGTTTTTGTGCAATACATTTCATCAAAGGAGAGATCGCACTATTTAAACGGAGTCGTTGTTTTATAGTTTGGTTTAAAAGTTAGTTTCTTGTACCTTTCGGCATCTTGAAAATCTCTCAGCAGATGCCCGTTGATGCGATATCTAACATTTTCCATCGTCTTGCCAAATACCGAATTATTCATCAATTTGAAAAAGTCCTTTTCAAAGTCAGACTTGGCCGATATTCGCAACTCAGTATTCTTGTCAATGTAGCTTTTCATCCAAGGTGCCTGTTTAAACTACATCGCTCAGTGAACCATTTTTAACTCTAGTCCTAATTCTAGGTACTTTTGCAATGTGCGGTAGTGTACCACATACTTGTTCTTGGTGTCTAAAGTCATTACGAGCTTGTCTATTGAAGTTACCCTTTCTCCACTCGATAGCAAATCATTTTGATAATCCCAACAGCCATTCGTTGGGGACTGAGATATTTTCGGGTGCTAGTGGGAAATCGTTGTGTTTGTTGTGTAAGTGCCGCGAGTAATCGAGTGTTACTTCCAACATGTATCCTTTCGAAGCTTTCGGTGAAAGTTTTGCAATATACTCGGGAGTAAATTTGGTCGTGTCTTTTGTCCATCAAAAGTTTCTGATGGGCAATGGTTGACTCATGGCCCAACCGTACAAGTTATTTGCGTCCAGATACGTAATGTAAGACGTCGGCTTGTTGGGGTCGTAGTCGGGTAAAGAAGGATTGCTTGCTTTGACAAAACGTTTCACCCCGACACTCGAGATGCCACCTCTTTTGGCCCTTTCGAAAAATAGGTGCTTGTCAATGTTTGTTAGCAGCTCGAGTTGAACGTCATAGTGTTTTAAAAGTGCATCCCATGATAGCCCGGCGATGTGTAATAATTGGCCTGGTCCAAGCCGTAGTTCTTTTTACAGACTTTATGAAAATTTTCAAATACGCAGGCCAACAACAGCGTGTCTGTTTCGACATAGAGATCGTGGTATTCTTCGAGATTTTGACAGTCGAATGCTTGCCACACATTTGGGGCTTTTACATATTCTTCTTCTGTAATGGTCTGCTGTTTCAATGAGCTATAAAAAGCATCTAGAGGAGGCATACCGGTTTCTTCAAATCGGTCAAAGGAGTCGATGTATTCATAAGGGTAAATGCCCTTTTCTAAAAGCAGGTCTGTATTGTTTTCGAAATTTTTCGAAAAGCAACTTGAAATCTTCCGGAGAACAATTCTAAACCGATCGAGCGATGAAGCCATGAAATGAAAGGAAGCTAGAAACCTAAGTTGGTCAAACGAAAACGAAATGTAATTCTCGGTGTTTTGGCAATAGCGTTGATTTTACTAACGTTGAATGCATCTTGCATAATTAGATGCTTGTCATATTTCTCCAAGTTGTGTAAAATAATGGGAACAGGTGTTTGATTTGGTACAATGGGCATGTGCCAGACTTCGATACTTACCCATTACGTGACAGTGATCTCTGACTTTTCTAAACTTCTTGATGGGTTTCTGGCAGCTTATGCAGATGTAGTCTCTGAAACCGTGATCGTTTAAGGAACTAAAAGTCGCCTTTTGGTCGCGTTTTTGGCTCGTCCGGGATTTGGCATCGGCACTGAGATTGTTTGGTTGAACCAATGTGCCTTTCGCAAATCCATCTTTGGCGTTTTTGCAACTCATGTGACCAAGCGAGGGGCTTTGGATCGGCAAATGTTTTGATCGTTTCAACTTTTCTGGACAGCGATTGCATGAAATGAATGGCTGCGTCTTGACCTCTGTATGTTTTGTGACTGGTACAAATACTGTCGCATCAAACGACTGCATGGCTTGTGAAATTGCATTTTGACCGTATTTAATTGTTTTGATGGGAGGCACTCCAAAATAGATTTGAAATCCGCGTAGATGATGAAAGGGGTGTCCTGTTTATTTTTATAATTTCAAACTTGAGAATGTTTTTACCCTTTAATTCCACTTACCCTGGTAATTCCACTTTACAAGGCGCCATTTCCATTCCTTTCCAGTCTTCTTTGTGTCTGTTGAGTCGTTGTTCGGTTTGAAAGTGAGACAGGCAATTAAAACACCAATAAGATTTACTACCGTGATTGCTGACATCGCCCATTAACCGAGAGACATGTTTAATCCAGCAGTAGTGGGCTGGTTCACCTCGGTTAAAGTAAAGTAAGTTGATCGGCTCGCCAGTGTGTTTAGTTTTGTAGAGTATATAGGTGCCGTCCTTGTCCGTGTAACCGAATACGTTGATGGCCAAATTGTTTCGTGATTCAATTCGTGAAATTTGTGAAATGGGTGTGGGAAAGTCCACTTTTGCAAAATTTAAGCCGTCGTCTGTGGTGTAAGTTGAGGTACGTTCATTGTTTATTTCATAATCTGGATTGGTTTCTAGCCGATGTTTTACGTTGTCNTAGTTTTAAAGCAGATCTCAACGGCCAACGAATGCACTCTTGATCATTTTTTGTTTTGGACGTTGATGATTGCTTTCTTGTCTGCCAAATATTTTGGAAGTGGAATAAAAGTTGCTCCTACTGGATTATATTTTACCACATTAATGTAAAACGCGAAGACTCTGTAAAACACCCAGCCAGATCCTCCTTGCTCGTGAGCTTCAACGTCTTCTAAATGTTTGGCAATTTGTTGGTTTAACACATCTTTGACTTGTTGTTTAGAAATTACTACATTATTTTTGCTCGTAAATGTGAAAATACTGAATTTAGTTTCAGCTCCGGGCTTTTCTATTTTGAACTTGACCTTGATAGCTGTTTGTAACTTGTAAGAACCAGTCTCTTGTAAACTCGGCTAATGCTTTGTCTTCGATGTACTTTTTGTAAAATTCGAAAAAGTGAACCAAGTCGTCGGCAAAGAAAGCAGGCGTCAGTTCCCAATTTCTGTAGTTGCCTTAAAATCTTCTTATTTTTCAAATGTTTACCTCTTCAATCGCTTCCGGTTTAATGTAAGATTTCATTGCAGTTACGAGATCTTTTCGCAATACGTTGCCTTTTGCACCTGTGGCAGTAAATGATACATGTATGTCGTTGTATTGTGTTATCTGTAAGAGCTGATGATATGATTGTCGTGTAAGATTTTTAAATTGCTGTTGAATCGCTCAAATTGCTCGTACAAGTTCAGGCTTGGTGTGACTTTTTTTACGAGGTGGTGGTTTGACAAAGTTGGATAAAAATGATTTTTTAAATCGTCAGAAGCCAGACAATACAGGACGACGTTGTGATCTGGTTTCTCTATTCATGTTCATATTTATATATAGGTATTTGTAAATTTAACTCAAATTTTATTGAAGCCTCATTCTTCCACTTGGGAGAAGGAGGTTTTTTCACTTTTTGCCTCGTAAGTTGTAGCAGTACAATGTAGGCGTAGGACAGTTCTGGGGTCGGCCCGGGCCCTCCCATACCTCATCGGCCCTTTTTCGCAAGTAATTGGGAACTTAGGTCGGCAAAATTGAACGTTGGTCTTTAAGTTGAATGGGTTTTCAATGTTTTAAGAGTGTCAGTGTTGGCGACTTTGTTACCTTTTTGAAATATAGTCAAAAGTTTTTGAGGAATATAAATTTTGCCAAGATCTAGTTTGAGATTTTGGGGGGAAATGGGGGGGAGGTATGAGGTATAGCAGGGTTGGGTTGATTCAGAACTGTTCTACGCCTACTACTACTAATATACCTCTCTATGTGTTCTTTTCATGTGGTAATTGAAATGGCTAATTATTTGAGAAGCTATGTGATTTACTCCAAAGTCTTCAGACCGTAGGCAAATAACCAGGTGTTCCCCAACTTCATGGAATGACCCATATAAACAAGTTAAAAAACGTGTTGCTGTTGGCAAGATCATCTTTAAGTTATAGAAGTGCTGCTATCTCTTTCTGAGTATGTGTGGTTCTGAAAAGAACCGGAGGGTGCTCTACGTTTTGGACTGCAGAGGTTCTAACGATGAAGCTGCTTATATTGTGTATGGAGGTGGTGAGGTGTGGAGAGGATGCTAACTCAGCATTTAAGTGGGACATGGGATGCTAGCAAATCAATGAGGTGTGTCAGTCTAAGGGGAGGGAGCATGGGGGAAGGTTGCCAAGGGTATAGGATACCCATAGGCCAGGGACATGCCTCGGATGAGGATGGGATGCTTAATGTTTGCTGATGTTGAAACCGATGTCTTGTGGAACTGTGTCATGTTTTAAGATCTCAGCGGCTTCCCTACAGGGTACATGTACTAATGTTCAATGTTGGTGATGAGTTTGGCTTGGCTCCAGTCGACCTGGGGGCTTTGATGTGGGAGTGTTTGTCAGACCTCCCAACCTTTCCGAATGTGGCGGAAAATTTCCACTTTTTTAGCTGATTTCCACTTTTCTGATTTGATGCCTTTATTTTTCGAAAAATAAAGATACCAGGCTGAATATTGTTAAACGTGACGCAAATACATGTACACATTATAAAGTCAAGCACTGATCTACACATGTACATGTATGTATGTGCTTTCTGCCTCGAAGCAAACAAGTTATATCGGACATACATATCGTCCCGAACCAGTCTATACTGGTTTCATATTGCCTCCAACTCATCAGACCCAAACCAATCTCTGTCTCTGGTTTCTACCTCCAACAGTCAAGTCCTATTGCCAATACATGCATTATACAGTCCCGGACCAGTCTGTGTGTCTGGTTTCGGCCTCGTACTGCACGTGCTGAACTGTGTATTTACATGTACATGTATGTAATGCACAGATGAAGCATGCCTTTCCATGCAGCTATCAGTGACATATAAACACTTGAATCACAGCGGCAGTTTCATCATCGATAAGCAATCAGAAATCTTCAAAAAATAAATCGCGGAGTTTAATGTGGATCTGCAACATACGTGGAAGGAAAAATGTCAAAAGGGGAAAAACTTCACAACTACATATTTTGTTTTAGGGAATGGTAACACAAATTATCAAAGATTGGAGCCTAAGTAAAAAGTAAACCTGACTTTTTTATTTTGTTTTAAAATCATTTTAGCATGAGCAGGGGAGCAAAAAACCCCAAAGAAATGAGAAACAAAAGTGCATTGCACCTACATGTACAATTTACTGTACACTGATTTGTATTGTAAATGTTAGCATATAACCTCCGCTTTGTATCAGATCCACAGATTCAAACAACACACATTCTTGAGTCTTTCCTTGTGAACTTTGGTATTCTTATCTTCTTGACTGCAGTGTTAGTACACATCATTTTGGAAAAAAAATGGAGGCTACTCAACATTTCAGATGCATGTTGGTATACTCTGTCATCAGGAGACTGCCTTTTTAATTGGGTTGGTTGAAGAACCTTGGGGACTTAAGTTGGATGGCCGGAGCTGTCTGTACAGGGACTGGGAGATACTGCCAGAATAGAAGCTTGTGTTGCAGCTTCCTCTTGAAAAGCTGAGGTGCACGGTAGCAGCTTCAGCTGAGAATGTCTTCTAACTTATGGTGATTCTCAGTCTTGTCCATGACCACCGTGGCATTCCCTTGTCTGCTTGGAGAATATGGATGGACTTGTCTTGGCTGATGGCATCTTGATATGATGGCTGACCAGTCATGTCTTGAGAGGTTGATGTTGGCTGGCTTGTGTTTCTGGAGGGCTTGATTGATTTGCAGGTGGATTTCGGCTGTATGTAGATGTGTTGAGATGGCAGAGGGCTGGCTTGACCCAGTGCACTGGACCATCTTCGATGGGCAAACGCTGAGGGACTAGGGCAAAGTTCATGCCCAGCGACAGAACTTTTGTCTCATCAATAGAGAGGGTACCGGTATGTTGGCTCAGGTTAACCCATGGTGTGCTTGGTGAAAGATTCTTGAGAGCAAAGGTGGGGCTTGATGCGATGCTGGCTGGAGGGGACAGAACATTCATTGGCATGATTGGCTGAGAGGATTGGGAGCATAGGGATATATACAATGTAGGAGATCCCATATCTAGGGATGGGGGCTGTAGGCACAGGGATGTACATGTATAGGTGATCCCATCGCCTGGGTCAATGCAATGCTAGAACTGGACCCAGTAACAAGTTTGATCTTGAGGAATTCCTTGACTTGGTGGTGGTGGGTTTCCTTGAAGGTGTGATCATTGAATCCGCTGTTGAGGTACATGTACATGATTGGAGCTTCTCCTGGGCAATGGAAATCTGCTGGTCTAATGATGCAAGGGTCCCCCCCGTACTGATCAGGGGTGGTGAAGTAGAGTGAGGCTTGCCTTATGAAGGATGGAACAGGGTATATGCCTTTGAATAGAATCATGGAGACAGAGGCCTGGAGGGATGATATTGGAATCTTTGGAACGTTTCATGACGGTCAGGTTGTTGATGTACTTACATGTAGAACGTTTGATGGAATAGTGCTCGTAAGACTTGACCTTAGCAGTGGTGAGCTCAGCGTACCTGTGGAGTGACATCAGATGAGTGTTGAAGCTTTTCATGGTGAAGCTGCAGTAGGTGGCAAGTTAATAAATGTTTACGGTAGCACCATGCAAGGCTATATCTTTCTGAGCATGTGTGATTCTGAAAAGAACCAGAGGGTACTTAACATTTTGGACATACATGTACACTGTACTATACATGTACATGTACTCTGTCCCTTGTCAGGACTGTAAAATTAAAGTGACTGAAACTTAACTGAAATGTTATGCGTATTAATAGAAAGTTAACAGCACCGGTACTAAAAGTCATCATTCCTGTCAAAAGTTTTGTCATGCTTTTGTCATTTCAGAGTTACATGTAAATCAGATAGTTTGAAACTGTTAGATATTTGCCATTTCCAAATGTGAGAAATGATGCATAATTTAATGACATGAAAATTTAATGGAAAATGTAACCTCAGAAACATAACAATGCCTGCAATGACGTACATGTACCTAAAGAATTGAAACACAATCAGCGGTCAAAATTACATGTATACAGCAGAAAGGTCCATCCCTTGTGCTTAATCATAATCCAAAAGCAACTTGAAATAACGTGCACAACATCAACAATTGATCGAATAAAAAACCACTGAAAGATGGATCTCTCATAATGGTAGGATTTACATGTAGCCCCTGCTAGGGTCTGGGATATGAAGAAATGCAGGAACTTTGTTACGCTACAGGTACATGAAAAAGAGGTAGCCTTTACCCAGAATAGTTGTTTGACCCAAAACCTGAGAATTTTATCCATGCCACTGGTTAAAGAAATATAAACCAAACTATCAAAGTTAATGTACTCTACACCTCTGATTGTAAAAATAGCCATAATGCAAATCGACGAGATGTGTTTGTGGACAAACACAGAGTTGTTTCGGAGTTTTTCATATTTCATCTTTATCATTTTTGTAAGGAAAAGTTTCCTCTGATTTGTCTGAAATTCTCACAGTAATCCCCAGGCGAACCACTGATAAGATCGATAAAAGTGCGAAGTGAAAAAATGTATTAAAAACCGACAGAAAAAACTTCAATTTTAATCTCGTGTCACCTGACCCCCTGATGATGACATCGTGACAATTTTATTTTGACAGCCCCACGGGTTGATGGACTACGTATGCTCCCAATACAAAGTCACTCAGATGTATGAATGCACCAGTCTTGGACTTCAGAAAACTCAGCACAAAACCCATGGAGAAAAACTGCAGCTTTAAAGTCATGTCACATTATTTTTGTTTATATTGAAAAAAAAAGTTATGGAGTATTATTTGATATGTGGACTCTTGGGTATATTTTTAATCAAACGAAGACAAAAAATATGATTTCTCTTTCGTTCTCATAGTAATTCTCAGCCAAAGTTCAGGAGTACTCTCATCAAAGATCGTTAATATTGCGTAGTTAGAAAAGCTTTAAGCTTTAACCCTAACATTCCTCAGTCCTTTAACAGGTGAAGGATTGAGGAGGGTTAGGGTTAATCCCACGTGACCCCTGATAACGTCACCTGACCCCCTGATGATGACATCGTGACAATTTTATTTTGACAGCCCCACGGGTCGATGGACTACATATGCTCCCATGCAGTCGTTAAAAGTTTAGCATTTGATTTCTTGAACGTGTGCTCGATTAGTATATACGCATTGACATTTCATTTTAGCTTGAAATCAAGGGCACCTTCCTGTTGTCCTGCATTTCACCAATTTTGCTTAATTTCCCACGCAGTTTTGTGTAGTGCACATGCATGGATATGCCTGGTCAAGCGTAGAAGGAACGTTTGGTTGAAGGAATAATATTTTATTATTCATGATGACAGAACTAAACTAGGTGGTGTAATCTTTGGAAACAAAACTTTTGTAAGAAAGCCTACATGTATGGTACTTTGTGTAAAAACCAAACCTCTTTTTTGTCAGCATTTGACACAAATTTTGCACCATACACGTGTACATGCACATCTACCGGTAGCCTGCGAAATGCACCACCGGGTAAAACCATTCTAAGACATCCCCTTCAATATCTTGGGGGACAAGTCATTGATGGACAGACGATCAAACTACATGTACCTGGAGTATAATGTGTGGGAGAACTTTAAGAAATACAGAAAGACATACATATACATGTACGTGTACATGTGTACAATTACATATAAATGTAAGACAAAGAACCAACAAAGAAAAGTCCTCAGAAACCATGTAACATCTCAGTACATGTATTTCATTGATTTTATTTTTGTCAGATTTCTATCAGGTTTCATTTTTGCAACATTTTACATCAAGCCCTCACTCATGTATGTCAGAACAAACACATAGATGATCAAGTACATGTACATGCGCCCTGCATCATGTAAACCAGTACTCAAAGTTGTATCATAATTTTTGTAGGCCTGTCTATTTTACATGTATTTAAATTGAACGCACAACATTCAAGATTTAATTGTTACAAATGATAAAAAAATGTTCAATTCAATGCCTGTGTCACAATGAAATAAAAAGAGGCTTTGTGAATTGAATTGCACATTGGTAATTAACTAGCAACTCATACATGTACATGTATATATACAGTACATGTACATCAAACGGAAAGCCTAATCAAATATTCATGATCCTTAATGTTATGGTGTCTGTGGTGTTCTCTTAAATCTGTTGTGATGGGAATTCATATACGAGATTATTCAATCATCTTTATAAGGGATTTCACATATTTTTATCATGTACATGTAATTTCCCATTGGGCAGTGGTCTCCGTATCTCATTTAAGAAGAACTCGACTTTTTCATTCACTTTTTCTTCATTTTTTATTTGTAATTTACTCATGCTGTTTTAAATAACATTAGGATTAGGAATGAAAATGTCAACTAACATCACCTTACTTTAATATCTTCCAAGGGGATCATGACTGTGAAAAAAAAATTACTGTTACGGCACAAAACGTCACGTTGAAACAATTCAGAGGTCTGAGTGTGTTCGGGGATTTTTTCATAAGAGTATACCCGAAAAGGAAAATGTACCAATTGTATCGCTCAAGCATATTTATCAAATGGCCGAGTAGTCTAAAACTGTGACATCATTCAATTGCAGCCCACTTCCACTATTTCTTTCCGCTGCTTTGAACGCGTCTAGTCCTTTTTTCTTCTTTTTGTCTAACAGTGACTTGTTATAATTAAACCTACCAGTATCTGTCTCTCATCAACAAAAATCCAGGAAAAAATTGAACTTAACTGTGCGATTTCCATTTTGCCCCTGTATCTCATTTTTAAAAGAGCTTTTTCCAGAAGTAACTAACAAAGATAGAGTAGCAACACATCTTGGAAATTTTTGGTTGGGTCATTTTGCAACATGTTGGAATTTCCTGGACACAGTCCCTTAACCTTTTCTGGTTTTTTTTTCATTATTTGTTGAAATGGTACATGTACATGTAATTGTAAAAACATGGTTAAAAAAAGAATCTGAGTAAAAATACATTTGTTTCTCTGTTTCCAGACTCTTAATCATGTTAACGGGAGATTAAAGCTACATGTGCAACTTATCATTAGACATGAAAAACTCCTTATACTCGATTATATACTGGTTCGTTGCCTGGAGAGACCATTATAGGATAGGAAATCACTTTCTGGCATGGACTGTATGTCCCGTCCATCCCTGCCCTACCTGTTCCCTTGTTCATTTTAACAAATCCATGGGGGGTAGCACTACAGGGTGTCCCAGAAATAACCCTGAGGAGGGGGTTAATATACCCAAAACCATGCGATATACATGTATGAATACAATATACATGTAAGGATGTCTGTCAAGTAGAAGCAGTGTGATTTCTACTGATATGCAGTACATGTACCTTGATGGCATTCCTCCTGTTCCTCCATCACTCAACACCATTGTCCTCAAAATGGGGCATCAAAAGTGTAACACTTTGGCTAAACCAGTAAATGAGGCTGTCCTCTCTCACGCTTGTCCTGGTTGAAAGTGACAACTTGTCATGTACTTACACCGGTACATCATGTCGATCTGCCAAAGCGTATCTGATTATTTTTTATGGGGGTGTCTGAAGCACAAAGTTTTCACCTGTCCACCACATAACATCCAAGACTTTATGAAGTCACATTCAGCAGGAGGTCGACATCTTATGACATAACCCTGTACGTGCTGGTGAGACAAGTTGTGGCTGACATGCGCTGCCACTGAGAATTCTGCATTGAAAGGGAGGCAGGCATGTGGAAGGTGTTGATGCGTAATTAATTGTGAATTTTATAATGTGTAAATAATCGATCAAATCAAGGACAAGCATGAGAGAGGACGACCTCATTCACTGGTTTATCCAAAGTGTTACAACTGATGTTTTGATGCCCCATTTCAAAGACAGTGATGTTCAGTGATGCATGACAGATGGGATGCCATCAAGGTATCATTAGAAATCACACTGCTTCTACTTTACAGACATCCTCATATAGGTTTGGGCACATTAATCCCTTTCCTAAGGGTTTGGTTTTTTTCTGTGATACCCTGTTTAGGGCACACATGAGCCTATATATTTGCTGACTTGCAACTGTGTATCACTAGTCAATATTATCAACTTGTGTCCTTTTTTTCTGTTTTAGGCCAGCCACTGCCCTCAACTGTGGCCTGAGCAGCAAACGTGATGGATGTGTACATGTATATTGGTGTCTTTTTAAAGGAAGACTGTGTTGGAATTCAGTGGAATGGTTCACAAGTACCGGTAAGTTTTCTGCATAGACAGAACGAGAGAGATTCATGCTTTTTACTCCTGGTCAATGTTTTCAAGACACGACTGCTAAAATACAGATAACATAAGTAAGATTATAGGATGCCTACAATATATATGACAGGAAACCTTTACTTCAGTCAACAACAGTAGTGTTGGTAAGCACAAAGAAGCACCTTTTCTGTCCAAAATTTCACCTTTCTTTGGGACACACTGTTCATATGTTTCCACTCTCCTCAATTTAGAATTTCTTTGTGTTCGAATTTTTTGGACTTTGCTTTTGTTTTCAAATTATGTGCCTCTGTTCTCAGTTTTACTTATTTTCTAATGGAGAATTACGTCTTTAAAAGAACTCTCAAAGTACATGTACATACATATATCTAATGTTGACACTTACTGCACTCAGGCCAATAATTGCAGATGAGTTCAGATTTCATGTGGTCAGTGAATGTGTACCTCAAAGTAGAAGGAGGTGGCCATGTATTCCAGATCGCGCTCTTCACTTTCTACTTTGCATTCCTGAACCTCTTTCTAATCCAGTGATTTGTTTTCCGGCAGGTATTATTTGGGGCGGCTGTGTGGACCTACTCATATAACTACAAAGATGTTTTTCAAGACACCCTTTCTACAAACCTTGTTGGATACTGCTGAGGTACATGTAAATGTACAGTCGAACCTCGTTAATAAGAACCCTGTTAATACAAGATTCTGTTGATAACGGAAATTTTGAGGTCCCAGTCTTTTGTTTTTGATTGTTTCCTTTCCTGCTAATGCAAGGTCCCTGTTATAACAAGGTAATTTGCCAAGTCTGAATGGCCTCTTATTAACGAGTTTCGACTGTACTTGGAGCTGGATTGCATGTACATGCACCTGTACCTTGATGAAAGTGGGCTGCACCAACTCAAGGAGAACTGGCAAGGCGTGTTGCTCTCCCTGATACAGTATTTCCATCGGACCATTGTTAAGCTGGATATTGCTCAATTTAACGCTGTCTTCCCATCGGATCACTTACATGTACATGTACCTCTGGGTTGGGAGTCATGTTGCTGAGCCCAACAGGGTTATTCTGTAAATTTGGGACCCAAAACTTTGATATTTTTCTGTGTCCCTGTTATGTCTGACCTTTGTCATTTGAAATAAAAATATCACCTGAATTGAATTCAAACTATTAGTATTTGTTTGGCAGGTGATTTGGATCAATTCCTTAGTTTTGGAAATTAGAAAATACGTTTTGAACTTGCAACATTATATGTCTGATGTGACAGGGACACAAAAACATTGGACCCTTAATTTATTGAATTACCCACACTTTGTTTTCATGGGATCCCTTACATGTACATGTACCTGTAGTTTGTGAACAGGGTGGGGTGGACACATGATTAGAAACAGGATTATTTAACTGTCCCATGTCATATTGCATAGTATTCAATTTCATACACCACTTTATTAAGCACAATGGTTTGGGAATTATCTGTACAAGGCTATTAGCTTACAAAGACATTTTGTATTGAGTAATTTTTTATAGTAATTGTAAAACTTTTAAAAACATGTAATGTGCCTACGCATTCGATGGAATGATATTTAATTCTCATCTGTGGAATTAATTTGGATTTTGCACCACTTGATTTCAATTAGTTTAGAGTGTTGTTTTGGAAAATTTATATACATCTTGCATCTTGGTTGGTGTGATAAGTGTGGTAAAATCGGCGATTATTTTGTTTTCAAGAATACAGCAATCAGCTACATGAGATGAAAGTGCCACAAAAATGAGTTACAGTGTTGGTGCAAGATAAATGTGATCTACAGGGCTTCCTGATAAAAGAGTACCCTAATGTTACTCCAAATTTGAGGTCTTTATTAAAGACTTATGTAAAGTACTTGTACATACTTTAAATTATATTTTGGTACATGTATCTTTCAAAATAGTGATTCTAATTAATGTGTTTTTCAACCGAGTTGTGGCCAGTTTAAGAATCACTGTTTTTGTTTTATGTGTGAAAAGGACAGGGTTTTCACATTCCAGCACTTTACAAGACTTTACAAAGTTTTAACAAGTGTAAATTGCGTATTTGCTTTGTGAAAAAAGTCATTTTAACTCAATCAAAACTTGAAAAACCTGTTTAATGTTACGACTGACAGTGTGACAAAGAATTGTCAAAATTGTAGACCATACCACCGATTTGCTTGGTAGTGAATGTGCAAAAGACAGCCCGTCCATGTTACAGATGGAAAAAAAACAACAACCCAGTAATTTTATTGAATTTGCTGCAACTCTGTCATTCCGGCACAAAATTGGGATTTGCTGCTTTGAAAAAGCTAATAAAGACCGAATTTGGAGTGCCGTTAGGTTTATTAATATTCTGTAGTTATTCTGCAGCTTTGAAATCAAATCCCATATCTCAGTAGAATTTTAGGATAAAAATAAAAGGGTCATTCCATGAGGCTGGGCCACGTTTTGTAATAGTTTGTAATACACATTTAGTTAGGGGATAAGGAGTCGTTCAAAATTGTTATTTATACATGTATTGTAGGTTGTAGCTCTTCTTGGTAACTTGAGCATAATTCTCTAAGAAAATCTGGTTGCAGGTGACACAAGGACACACCATTTTCATCCGTTATATCTTATGTGTATGGTAAATTACATTAATGTAAAACAATTTCGCACCAGTTTCTCCCAAACAGACTGCCGAGAGTACAACACAATCCCTAACAATCCTAATGTGGAGCCTCAGTAATATTGCAAAAAATCCAATGAACATTACAAGCACGCTCCATTGACAGATTTCTTGGAAAAAATTTGAAACAAGTTGAAACTAGCCATGGTTGGGGCTATTTCTGTTGGGGAGAAACTGTTGTCAAAAATGCTTATGTCCTACTTTTTGCTTTATTTTTAGTTACTGTGAACACTTCTTTGTCTACATATGCAGAAATATTACAAAAAATTACCTTTACTTCATGGATTGGCCATAAGTATTTTTCCATCATATGTGACCCACTCTGTGAAAATGTGTCATAAGTCGCCAGAGCCACTTTTTGAGTTTTTCATTTGTATTGGAAAGAGCAAACTGAGGTTTTTGTTTTAAAATATTACTCAGTTTGGCATCCTGAGGAAAGTGGATACTTCATGGTGAAAAATGCTGCAGGGTCCTATTGATTTACACTGTGCAAAATTATTCTGAAGGACTTTGTACTCCAAAGTGACTTTGGCGACTTAAGACTCATTTTAACAGAGTGGGTCACATATGTGGGGTACAACTGTTAAATTAAAAAACATAATAGTGCGTATCAATTTGCTTAATTTTGCTGGTAAG